>BOPM01001058.1:31345-42212 GCA_022179025.1 Porites australiensis | reverse complement strand
GATTTTGGACATTTTTTTAACGGTTTAGCTAAAAGCCCACGCGTGCTTCGATCGTCCTGAATATTGAATGAGTGCAATTTCTCTTGCAAAATTGTGAAATACTGAATTCTGTCCGAGGTCTGTATGATAAAAACAGTACCTCATAGTACTGTTTCACCTCAGATGTGATGTATAAATGGTATAAAAGGGTTGTTTACACGCAACCAGATTTGTTGGCAAGATTTTGTAAAGTAAACTTGTCGAACGCAAAAAAATTCAACCTGATTTTTTTTCCAGGCCTAATTAATCTTACGGTGATCAAGAGCCATTATGGCTCTTAAATGTGATCGAAGATGATTGCTATTTTTTGGGTGTACATATGAGGTTATCAACTCGATGTAAGATTTTGTTCACTCTTGGGCTGTTTGCAAATTATTTTTCTCTAAAATCACTTAGCCTTTCCCTCAAAAGTCACATGAATGTGCTATGTGCTCTTAAGTTAACTGAATTGTGGAATACAAGTTTATTGTTTGATTTAAATTATAAATATATAATGGGAGCCTCGCTTTTAGCCCTGGCTAAATCTATATATTAATTACGTGTGGTGATATTTACGACGAGTGTAACTACGCTCGGCCGCGATCACCGCTGTGCGGCGCTTTGCGGGTTATGACTAGACAACAATCGTAGGTATGTACGTGGCCATAAAAATAAAAAATCCTCCTTTACTTTGGTATAAACAAAGTGACATCTACAAAATATTTCATGGAAAGTACATGGTATTTAATCATTAGTAGATGAGGCAGAAATCGTAAGAACGAGTAAGATTTCCGATACAAAGGCGGTGAGTTTGAAAATAAATACCAAGTTGATGTGCGAAATTCAGAGATTCTATATCTTCCCTCAAAATAATTGGAAAAGGCATTAGAAGTCATCGGTGCTCTGGATCATGACAAAACAATTCGCTTGTGTTTTTTTGGCCAGAAGAAATCAATATACTAATGTGCGGAAGATGTTTTTGTTTTTAAATTTAATACATATCAAATTCGACAATACATAAGCTTACCTTTGATCGTTGTCACAAACCGGCACAGCATTGTGATTGCCGCCGAGCGGAGCGTAATTACACTTGTTGTAAATATGAGCACATGTAAGTACAACTGGAAAGGCTTAAATGAGTCCGCAATCCCCGCTCGTTTATACCTAAGTTAGTACTATATATTTCGAGACCATTTAGTAAATTCACAGTCGACCTTTCGCAAGAATCAGTGTTTATCAATAGATTTCATCGCATTGATCCCACAAAGACTTACAATTTCTTCGCACCAACATTGGTCACCTCCGCTTCTCATAAAATCATGGCAAAATGTTGCATTCTCTGTCCAAAGACACTGCTTCTAACGGAGAAACAGCTCCACGCCATACATTTCTTTGTAGCGACTTGCAATGTTTGCCCCCTGGCGATCCCATAATCCTGTGCGCATAACTAAGTGTCCGATTACTGGAAAATCATTCATTGTAGCGCAATATACGAGGTTCGAATAAATCAGGAATATAGTCAGCCCTATTTCGTTTTATACATTTAAAAAGGAAGATAAGAGATTGATAGTACCGTCCATGTTCCAGTGATTGCATGTTTATAGCGACAACAAGGAATCATAATCAAAGCTGTTTCCGAAATTTAAGAGGGCTTTTAAAGCTTAATATTACTATGAAACTGAGATTTGTGAAAATCCCATGAAACTCACCTGAAAATATCATGAACATCATTTCACGGCTAATGAATCTTGCAAAATAACTTTTCATGACCTCATCTGTGGCCATTAAATTTTCGTGGAAAAAAAAATTAAAGGTGTTTCATGGCCCATGAATTAAATTGGACGACTTTCATGGGTCATGAATTTCCAATGAAACACCACATTATGGAAACATACCTAGAAAGTTCAGTGATGGAACCATGAAAAACGTTTAATGGGTCATGAAATAAATATTGAATTTGATTTGTGAGTCATGAAAAATGTATGAATGATTTCATGTCTCATTAATTTCCCATGAAAATGCTGATGAGGAAAGCAGTTCCACTGTGAATTAATGCCTTGAATAAATATTTGATGACTTTGCAGCAAGAACACTGCATTCCACAATATATACAAAATGTACATGTATTCAGTAAATGAATTAGTACATTTTGGGTTGTACTAGAATAAGCTATACCCTAACGAAACTAGTACTTTGGACGGCACTATTTACAGTCAACTTTCAACAAGACAGATCCACTCTGGGACCAGCTAGCACGGCATCTAAGTTTTTGTCTATTGTACGAATAGTTAAAGATTAAGACAGACACATATACGAACAGGCTCCAAGTACCTGTTAAAAGAAAGTTGACTGTACTGTATGTGCTACTCAACATGAATTAAAGGGACAGGTTTACGGTCCATGCTTATTTATCAAAATGCTGTTTTTCTGCCGGGACATGCTGTATCGTCTATGCAAGCAATATGATCATGTCATAATGTTGTCAAAGAACCAATCTGCACACTCTCCTGGCAGTCACTTGCATTTTTGATCAACTTCAATATTTGCAAATAGCTGTAAATTAATCAACCATGGAATAAAACCTTCGGATCAACAATAAACTCAACGTTGGTAATGTTGGCATAATTCATAATAAATTTTTTCTGCGATTTTAGTACTCCTCCATCCTACTTCAGGTTACTCTGAAATACAATTCTACTTTGAAATACACTCTGAGATCTCTGAGATACATGTGAGTGGGATCATTAACCAATATAATTAATAATAAAAGTAATTTAATTAATGAGCATGCGCTTAACCGTGAACCTGACCCTTTAAGTAATGATCCAGGTAAGGTGGATAGCAATTTCTTTTGTTATGCGGCAACGGTGCTTACTCCACATAGGAATGTTCTCATTTTTACACAGAGAATGCATAAACCTACATGAAGGCCGTTTATGCAATAAAATGCATTTACACTCCACTTTGAAAGGGTGTTTTTTTGTGTTAAAAGATTTTGACCAATCACAAGAGTTGAAAACAATAGCCAAGAAAAGTTTACAATTTTACATGTTCCCCACATAGGATTTCTTTGTTATTCAAACTGAGACCAGATTTTGTTATATGGAAGATAGTTGGAAAGTAAGGATGAATATATGTACTGCTTTATGAAGTTTTGTTAACTTTTGTTGTTTAAGCCAGTCAGAAGTAAGTACAGACGATAGAAAAGTTAGCACCTTTTTTTACATTCCAACATGTTCGTTGCCGTTGTTGCTATCGTTCTTATCTGGATCGTTTCTTAAACATGCAATGTACAATACTATTCAGATGTGTATACTTATTCCTGGATATCATGATAAAGAGGCAAGAGCTTGCCTGGGTTGAAAAGTGCATGCTACATTTCTAAAGTACAGAAGGACAGTTACAAATAATGTTTCAATAAAGAGGCATCTTCAAAGGCCAACAATGCTATTTTATTGAAAAAAGGTAACCAAAATTTACCAACAACAGTGACTACTGTACATTTTAAACATTATTAATAGTTTATCAGGGGTTTCAATAAGCACCAACGACCGACAAGACACGTCGGCTACTTTTTCCCCTTAAATTGAAAGCTGGAAATAAAGTACTAAATTAAAGAAAGATTCTGTAAAAACTTATAATAAAATTCAATTTGCTGGACCTAGACAGACTTTTTGCTTCAGATTTAAAATAATTAAGAAAAATTTGGGACTTAATGTGCATTACGTGTCCAAATTGATCGAAAAAACATTATCTTTTGTACTCAATTTGGTGCCCAGAAATTTGGAAATTGCATTTTAGGGCATTGAAATGTCGAAATTTTCAAGGGGTGCATGCTCCCAGACCCCTCTAGAAGAAGGGGAATAATAAAAGCCTCTTTTCGATACAGTCAGTTACTTTTTTCAAACCTGCTGGCTACTTCAATTTTTATTGAAATCCCTGGTTTATGGTAGTATTGTGAATTTTAACAGTCCATTTTAACATGTAGAAATACAGTCATGTACTTGTTGAAAACATACACTTAGGAGGCTAGCAAGACATTTATAAAAAAAATATATATATATATATATATATACAATGCAGTGTTGAAGGTTAAGTAAATCCAGTTTACAGGCTAAAATGTGTAAATTCTTAGCTGCATTTGTTGCCTCCCATAGCACTGCTTGAACCTTGGTAGTAAATCTCCCTTCTATTTGAAAACTGAACCTGTCAAAAAATGATTAATATCACAATTAGCAACTGAAAATTTGCTCAAAATTGGAGGTTCTGCAAATAAGACGTAGGTTCACTATTTCAGTAAGACTGAGTGCAGTCCAATTCAGTCTGCAATCATACATGTACAGGTGTTTAACAAAATCAGACAACTGTGTAGCGGTAGTCCAATTTGTTTAATCAAGAGTACAGCGGCACAACACTGTATGATTACTGACTGAATTAGAGGACATGAAGTTCTGTTAGACTAATGATTAATAATGATTAATCATAACTTTTGCAAAAGAGAAGAAAAAAAAAGGGAAAAGGTCAACACATGGACAGTTGTATACAGCTATTTCGAGAAAGGTTGTCGCAAAAACTGTGCACGCGACAATGGCGAAAGGTAATAAGGGATATGATCAATGACTTGTTCCTGACACTGTAGCTGTCGAACCTACTTTTGTTGCTTTCCTTTAGCACTCGCAAACATATGTCCATGGCCCCTCCTGCCATTCTTTGAAATTTCTTTTAAAAACAGTGAACTAAAAACCACCCACAATAGAGTACCGAAGTGTGACGTCATAGAAAATGAAATTTGTGAAATTATGGGATTTGTTAAGCTATTCTGAAAGATCAACGTCCAAGACGCCTACTCGCCAAAAATTAGCAATTCGGGCCAAATTGTCTCTGAGATATTAGCCCAGTTATGCTGTGACGATTCCATACAAATCCTTCTAAATTTGGCTTGGTTCATAAGATTAGGAACCAGGTAAGATTTAGAAGGATTTGTATGGAGTCATCGGAGCATATCTGGGCTAATATCTCAGAGACAATTTGCCCCAAATTGCTAATTTTTGGCGAGTAGGCGTCTTGGACGTTGATCTTTCAGAATAGCTTAACAAATCCCATAATTTCACAAATTTCATTTTTATGACGTCATCACTTCGGTACTCTATACCTTTCGGGATTGTCGCGTGCACTTTTTCCGACAACCCTTCTCGAAACAGCTGTATATGAGCCAGTGCTTTTGTATAAATTGTGACTACATAAACTCATTGCTTCTTGACATATGATAATAATAATAATAGTAATCAAGAAAATGCATATTGTGGTTATTGCTGTACAAAACAGTCAAATAAATAAAAAAAAATGGAGAGTTAAATTTTGGTATCAATAATACATTGCAATGGACTAATGCCATATTGAAAATACTGAATGTTGTGATCAATGTCTCTTTTAGTACTCGCACATATAAACCAGTCCACTCATCTCCACTACCATGAGCCAAACCATTTTATAAGCCACTCTCAAATGAAACTGTATATTTACCAACCAGAACAGAACTAAATTAATACCGTGTGTAAAATGTACATGCAAGTGCAGTTTTTGCGATGCAAGCATAAGCATAAGAGATTATACGATGGTGAGGACGGCCTTAACAGAAGCACAAGAATAAACACAAGAATAAAACGTAAGCTTTCTTTTCTTCAGGTTTCTTGTGATCAAAAGAAAAGCTTTGCCGCTGTCAGGTTCCAGTTTGATAATTAGGATTTCTGTACGGCCGGGCAACGGCCCCACTCATACATTATGCTTGCAACAGCCATTTCATACTATTTCACACAAATAGTTGATGTGAAGGGAATCGAAACATAAGACTTAAGCTTACATGTAAGCTATGATCTGACTATGGCTGTACGGAAATATTACACATACAGTACGTACATGAGTATCTTGTTAGCTTTAATCTGTGACAATGCTTCGCTACAAATCGTACCTCACTGTACACTGTAAAGACTGGTCCATCTTCCGGTTTGATGTAGCTGACGATCTTGTTCCCTGTAAAACTACTACAGCACCGTAAATTCCCCAAAAACTCGCCTTCAAGTTGAAAATCTCGATTGGTTTTTCAGTGCTCACGCTGTAAAAATGGTCAGCAGTGATGTCCGAATTACAGGCCCGGTCGGCGCGGTCGCAAGGCAAACCGCTTTGAGGGCGGTTCAAAGTGAAACTGACGGCTGTTAGCTGTAATTGTAATTTTAGGTGAGTTTTGTTTTTCCTAAGTAGTGCTTGTTTATTGTAGATTACTTTCTACTAAAGCGAAATAATCATAGTTTCGTTGTTGTGTGCTGGGGCACAGTCAGACAGAGCCGCGATTACAGTTGATCATGATGTAAGAAGCGGAACACAATCTGACAGAAGCTGTGCATGGTCTATGTTAAGTTTATTTTTAGCCATTCACTTTTACCGAAATGATGTTTGATGGGCATGACGATATTTTTTTTTTCAAGCGACAAACCAGTTTCTTCGACGAAAGGATTCACTTGGGAAAAGCCATACAAGGGTCATAACCAGACGACGATCGAATAGTATGCCATGATGCATTTCTCCAGAAACATCACGCAATATCGCAGTCATGGCAGATTCCATCGTGAAATAAGGTCGTTTTTCTCATTCGATTTCCAGTAAAAGTAAGAAAATTGCATTATTTCGTTATTTGTCGATTTTCAGTGGCTTGAGAGGGAAGCTTGCACATGGAAACATTTATTTTCATGGTTTCAATTAGTCTTCCCATCACAAAGTGTTCAGTGACCCACAACAAGGTCATGAATGTTCAAGATTTTTCGGAATATACCTCACGCCGGCAAAATGAAGTCATGAATATTGTACAGGCTGAGAAGTACCCAGAAGTACCCACATTTTGAAGACTTTTTTATCGACCAAAGATGGCTGAAATTTCAAATCTTTTATCACATTTCAGCGCCATGTGAGATAATATATGGGTAAAGTCAGCTGAAGGCTACAATCTGTTGGGCGCTTTCGAGAGGGCTTTATGCTGAAGCAATCACTTTGTATTTTCAAAGTGGTTACTTTTAAAAGGAATGTGACTACAATTATTTTAATTCGAAGAAGGAGCAGTGACTATAAATGGTGTGTTTCAGTGTGATAGGAACCCAAAGAAAGGTGCCACGCAGCATGCAAGCCGGCACAACGTAAACAAGCCTGCTCAGAATTTGAAAAAGAAACATCAGAAACTTTATTTATTCAAAAGAACAGATCAGCATTCTGGCCAGGAAATTTCCTTGAAGATTGCTTGAGTCCGTACCCGGTAGATTGTGCTTCAGAGAATTGTTTGTTGTATCGATAGGTTAAATTTTATTTGTAACTGTTGTTGTAAACTGAGCTTCTGTGAGTGCGATGCTGTAATAAATCCTCCTTTGGTAATTAGCTTCACAGCGTAGCGGCTGTTTTGTTGGAACCACTTTTTAGATCAGTCATGGTTTTGGTTCTCCTCAGGCCTGGGTTCTCCTAGTGAACCTAGCGAAGCTTATCAGTTGCCGAGTCACTATATGTTTACAGTGCGACCGAGCACACAAGTAGTTCTCGACAGATCAGTGAAACACATGTAAAACCCTTCTGAGTCAAAGTAGCGCTGAAATTCTCCTTTAAAGCATAGTGAATATAAGTCAATTCGAAAATCTCAATAGCAGAAGCTACTGAACCGAAACATGTTTGGAAACCATCCACATCGAGCACCCCGATGTTCATTTCGCGCGTGCTGAAGATTACTGATCATGATATGTCACGTATGCAGTGATAATATAACATGAAACAAAGTGCATCATGGGATACTATTCGATCGTCGTCTGGGTCATAACCTTGATTAGAACAGAAATGAAAGAAGTATTGTTTAGACACCGGATGTGCATGTGACCAAAATGAAAGTTGTGTTTGACACAAAAAGTCTCACTATTCTAACCTTGAAATTGTTATGCATCAGTCAATTCCAACTGCTCCAGTTACTCCGTTGTTCTGATCATTAAGCACTAGAGCATATTATTTTCCGTCAAAGTAGGGGATTCTTTTTTTTAATAGGGGAAGAAGTTGATCTTTGTCTGCATTACTGTAGCTGGCTTAGCTAGGGTAGAAAAGTTGAACTACAGTGTGCTATAAATGGTTGGCTCTGCTGATGGAACTGTTCAAAATTCATTTCAACAAACCTGACAACAGTAAAACAGTAGTTAAATATTACATGTATACATGTATTAAAACAGATTGTTTACAATCGTGCCAGGGTAAGCAGGGATGTAGCCTGTGTACAAGCGCCCCCTCTCCTCAGTGAAAATCGGAGAAGGGGCGTCTGTGATTCACCATTGCTAATCGTGTATGGAGGCCACATGATTTTTCCTGTCCGGGAGAATATGTGGAAAATGATTTGATTGGCTGTTTTTGTAGATCACTACAGTGTGTACATCATGTAATTGAGGGATTTTGATTGGCTTTAGGGCCCGTCATCAAAACGTAGCAGGTAACCAGAAAATTATTACCTTTACAGACAACTACACGCATGTAGCTTTTCAAATCCAGGGATTTCGGAGAAAGGAAAAGAAACTGAAATCTTTATTGAAAGGTTCTTTAGCCGTACTAAAAAGCTTTAGGCTTCAAAGAGGTCAAAGAAAAACCGGTTCTAATATAAACAGCATCTGAGATCAAATTCTTTCACAAACACGTACAGAAACAATAACACAAAACCACAGGAAATAACAATTTAATATGCTTGAGACATATACCAGCTTCTACAAGAATCAAAGGCAAAAATAAAACTTGTTCAGTCAAAGTTTATGGTAGTCCATGCACTAGAAAGCACTACGTGCTAGAAAGAAAAGAAGGAAAATTTTTGTTGCTCAAGTAAAATAATAGTGCTAAGGTCACGTTTCACACTTTGATGAGCTCATGAGTCATGTCTGACTTGTCAATACTTTATTTCAAATTGATGACTTTCCGTATCCAGTGCGAAGGCTTGCATAAGAACATGAATCTTTTCCTTTAATATGGGCTTGTAAGAACATTTTTCTTGCTCGGTATGGAGTAAACCTATTTTAAAAATGTCTCCCTCTCTCAGTTGGTCGATGGAAATAAGACACATGCACTGACATTTTGAGAACTGGAATGACATGAAACATGAGCCATGGAAATTATTTCTGTCAGCAGAAACTATTTTTTTAATTTATGCAAAATTATTCCCATACACGATTAGTGACAGTGAATCCCAGACGTCCCTTCTCCGATTTTTACTAAGGGGATGGGGGGTCTGTACACAGGCTAGCAGGGATGTCGCTAAGAGCCGGCTGCCGGCTAGTTCAACCAGCTGAAAAAGAGCTTACCACCAGCTGAATTTGCAAACCAAAACAAGGACATAGGAGAATTTTAGAGATGCAGTAGAGCGAAAAAGCCAGCTTGACTTCTAAAAAAGCCTGCTTATCCATATATTTAATTAATGAATCGATTATTTTTAAAAGTGATATCCTTTTGTGTGGTTTGCATCATTAAAACCGTTGTTTTATTATTTAAGGATGGATCAAATATTCTACATGAAATCTTGACATGTATTCTGCTGTTTATTTTGTTTAGATGTTGCTGCATTTCAGTTGTACTTACAAGATGGATCCGATGGCTGAGGCAACAACACTGACCAAAGATAAGATTATTGTAACACAACAACTTTAGTTTTCACTTAAATGATTTGTCTTGTACTGTTCATTTGCTATTAGCTAAATAAACATCTGTATTGGCCTTGAAAATAAGCTTTTTTCATTTCATTGAAGCTTGTCCAAACTAAGTAGGATGGAACCCTTGAAATTTGTTGTCCATTTTCAATGGTGAAATTTGGAACATCATGATTGCAGCCTGGAAAGGAGATACAGTACTACTTGTATGTACATGTATTCGAGATGAATTTTGTATTGCAATGACACTTTTTTTGTCATTAATGGCCTGATTTACACTGTCGTACACCATACTAAAGTGCAGTCATGTTAAAACGCAGACCATGCAGACTGCAGACTGAGGTTTTTTTTTTTAATAAGCCCAGAGATTAGTAGGTTAGCTTTTATTTAGGGTTAGGGTTGTTGCTACATGTATATAGCTTCAAATTAACCAGCCAACAAATCCTCCGTGATGTATTTGATTTAACAATCGAGAATAGTTTAAGACTAAATTTTCATGGTGGCCATGCCTCTGTCTTTCCCATGAAAAATAAGCCAGGGGCATAATTCATGGGTAATGAAAATGTCATCAAAAGCCATGTCATTTTTCATGAACCATTAATATTCAACCGTTCACGGAAAACTCGTGGTTTTTTATGGGGCGTGAATTTAAAAACCCCCATGAAAACCCCATACATGTAAATTCTGACACCATGAAAAATAGCTTTTCAATTCATGGCTTTTTCATTATTATTAAAAACCATGAAAAAAAACATGGTTGGCTTCACTTTTGTGGGTTTTTTGTTTGTTAGAGTTTTTTCATGGGCCCTGAAGCGTTGAATATTAAGGGGATTTCCGTGCTTTTTTCATGAGATTTTTATGCCATATTCATGGTATTTTTCCGTGAAAAACCCATGAAAATTCGCCATCAAAATCTCCCGAAAAACCTATGAAAAACATGTGAATTTACCATGAAAAATTTCACTGGATTTTCATGGGTTTAAATTTCATACTGATAGTTTGCAGATTCAAGTTTCTTGTTCAAAGTTTTGTTAATCCCTAATGGTAATGGCCTACAATATTCAAGGTGTGGAAGTATATAAGCCTTGTACAGCATAAGTGCGATGTCAGCAGGCACCAGCTTTCTAAGTCGTCTCACAGCCCCAACCTTG
>BOPM01001058.1:13759-28010 GCA_022179025.1 Porites australiensis | reverse complement strand
AGTTGATCTTTGTCTGCATTACTGTAGCTGGCTTAGCTAGGGTAGAAAAGTTGAACTACAGTGTGCTATAAATGGTTGGCTCTGCTGATGGAACTGTTCAAAATTCATTTCAACAAACCTGACAACAGTAAAACAGTAGTTAAATATTACATGTATACATGTATTAAAACAGATTGTTTACAATCGTGCCAGGGTAAGCAGGGATGTAGCCTGTGTACAAGCGCCCCCTCTCCTCAGTGAAAATCGGAGAAGGGGCGTCTGTGATTCACCATTGCTAATCGTGTATGGAGGCCACATGATTTTTCCTGTCCGGGAGAATATGTGGAAAATGATTTGATTGGCTGTTTTTGTAGATCACTACAGTGTGTACATCATGTAATTGAGGGATTTTGATTGGCTTTAGGGCCCGTCATCAAAACGTAGCAGGTAACCAGAAAATTATTACCTTTACAGACAACTACACGCATGTAGCTTTTCAAATCCAGGGATTTCGGAGAAAGGAAAAGAAACTGAAATCTTTATTGAAAGGTTCTTTAGCCGTACTAAAAAGCTTTAGGCTTCAAAGAGGTCAAAGAAAAACCGGTTCTAATATAAACAGCATCTGAGATCAAATTCTTTCACAAACACGTACAGAAACAATAACACAAAACCACAGGAAATAACAATTTAATATGCATGAGACATATACCAGCTTCTACAAGAATCAAAGGCAAAAATAAAACTTGTTCAGTCAAAGTTTATGGTAGTCCATGCACTAGAAAGCACTACGTGCTAGAAAGAAAAGAAGGAAAATTTTTGTTGCTCAAGTAAAATAATAGTGCTAAGGTCACGTTTCACACTTTGATGAGCTCATGAGTCATGTCTGACTTGTCAATACTTTATTTCAAATTGATGACTTTCCGTATCCAGTGCGAAGGCTTGCATAAGAACATGAATCTTTTCCTTTAATATGGGCTTGTAAGAACATTTTTCTTGCTCGGTATGGAGTAAACCTATTTTAAAAATGTCTCCCTCTCTCAGTTGGTCGATGGAAATAAGACACATGCACTGACATTTTGAGAACTGGAATGACATGAAACATGAGCCATGGAAATTATTTTGGTCAGCAGAAACTATTTTTTTAATTTATGCAAAATTATTCCCATACACGATTAGTGACAGTGAATCCCAGACGTCCCTTCTCCGATTTTTACTAAGGGGATGGGGGGTCTGTACACAGGCTAGCAGGGATGTTGCTAAGAGCCGGCTGCCGGCTAGTTCAACCAGCTGAAAAAGAGCTTACCACCAGCTGAATTTGCAAACCAAAACAAGGACATAGGAGAATTTTAAAGATGCAGTAGAGCAAAAAAGCCAGCTTGACTTCTAAAAAAGCCTGCTTATCCATATATTTAATTAATGAATCGATTATTTTAAAAATAATATCCTTTTGTGTGGTTTGCATCATTAAAACTGTTGTTTTATTATTTAAGGATGGATCAAATATTCTACATGAAATCTTGACATGTATTCTGCTGTTAATTTTGTTTAGATGTTGCTGCATTTCAATTGTACTTACAAGATGGATCCGATGGCTGAGGCAACAACAGTGACCAAAGATAAGATTATTGTAACGCAACAACTTTAGTTTTCACTTAAATGATTTGTCTTGTACTGTTCATTTGCTATTAGCTAAATAAACATCTGTATTGGCCTTGAAAATAAGCTTTTTTTATTTCATTGAAGCTTGTCCAAACTAAATAGGATGGAACCCTTGAAATTTGTTGTCCATTTTCAATGGTGAAATTTGGAACATCATGATTGCAGCCTGGAAAGGAGATACAGTACTACTTGTATGTACATGTATTCCAGATGAATTTTGTATTGCAATGACACTTTTTTTGTCATCAATGGCCTGATTTACACTGTCGTACACCATACTAAAGTGCAGTCATGTTAAAACGCAGACCATGCAGACTGCAGACTGAGGTGTTTTTTTTTTTAATAAGCCCAGAGATTAGTAGGTTAGCTTTTATTTAGGGTTAGGGTTGTTGCTACATGTATATAGCTTCAAATTAACCAGCCAACAAATCCTCCGTGATGTATTTGATTTAACAATCGAGAATAGTTTAAGACTATATTTTCATGGTGGCCATGCCTCTGTCTTTCCCATGAAAAATAAGCCAGGGGCATAATTCATGGGTAATGAAAATGTCATCAAAAGCCATGTCATTTTTCATGAACCATTAATATTCAACCGTTCACGGAAAACTCGTGGTTTTTTATGAGGCGTGAATTTAAAAACCCCCATGAAAACCCCATACATGTAAATTCTGACACCATGAAAAATAGCTTTTCAATTCATGGCTTTTTCATTATTATTAAAAACCATGAAAAAAAACATGGTTGGCTTCACTTTTGTGGGTTTTTTGTTTGTTAGAGTTTTTTCATGGGCCCTGAAGCGTTGAATATTAAGGGGATTTCCGTGCTTTTTTCATGAGATTTTTATGCCATATTCATGGTATTTTTCCGTGAAAAACCCATGAAAATTCGCCATCAAAATCTCCCGAAAAACCTATGAAAAACATGTGAATTTACCATGAAAAATTTCACTGGATTTTCATGGGTTTAAATTTCATACTGATAGTTTGCAGATTCAAGTTTCTTGTTCAAAGTTTTGTTAATCCCTAATGGTAATGGCCTACAATATTCAAGGTGTGGAAGTATATAAGCCTTGTACAGCATAAGTGCGATGTCAGCAGGCACCAGCTTTCTAAGTCGTCTCACAGCCCCAACCTTGGCATAGACCTTCTTTAAAAGTTAATGGGTGGTCGTTAAAGGACAACTTATCGTCGATATGAACACCAAGAATATTCAGGAAGCCATTAATTTTATTCCGATAACAGAGTCGCCAATATGAAGAGCAGGTTCATGGGAGTGCTTACCAGGATCATCGCTTGGGTTTTCTTGGCATTGACGGACAAATAATTTGAGGCAAACCAGGATGAGCGATTCTCAAGATCTTCAAGAGACAGTTCCAAAGCTGAAATGTTGGTATTGGTAACCACAGCGTTAAAAAAAAAACACAGCCCGTATTTGGCCGTCTCTTTTAGGATGCTTTTTGGGGTACGTCTTCCAAACAAGTGTATCGCATTTCAATTTCATGATAATTGTCACGCAACATCGCGTCGCTGGTTGCCAGCATGACAGTTTTTTAACTCATCGAATGTGTTGTGGTTACAATTGACAATCGCTTTAAATTTTTGGTTTGCAAACAAGTAAGTACTTTTCCCTTGAATTAAGTGAAGAAGTGATTAGATCGTAAATCAGAGCTTATCTGCTAAGGGCAACTGCCCAACAGTATGAACATCTTTTTTGCCCAGTCAAGTTTCAGTGACTACTTGAATTTTTCCAAATAAAGTAATCCGCAGATGGTTATTTTTACCTTTCTATGTTTTTTTCTTTTTTTTTGGTGGTCTGGAAGCAGAAAAGCAGAATGTGGGCTTAAGCAGGACCGACAGTCGGCATGCAGCAGGAGCCGAAAATTTTTACTACCCGTTGTTGCATAAGTTTGTCACGCCTTATCTAGAATGTACAAGAACACTTCACCAGGACACCAAAACGTATGTAATAAAGATAGAATGCTTTGTAAAATGTTCCTTACGTAAAATATATCAATTTTAATTAACAAAAAGTGGTTTTACAAACAACAGCAAGGTTCTTGATGAGGAGAATGTGTTACTACTATCAATGTTAGCTTAATACATCAAGAACGAAAAAATCGTAAAAGTTTACTTGATTCATTTTCGTCTAGCGCGCTCGCTTTTGGGGAATCAAAAACAAGCTTTTAGTATGACAAACAGGAAGAATGGTTCTTTCAAAAGAACCCTTTCACAGCCGCTAAATATATATACCCTTGATGGTATAACATTCGAAATATGGTAGAATTCACTGTGTCAACAAAGCACGAAACATTACTTTCTTTGCACGGGTTTAAAAAGAGAAAGAAAGCCTAGATCAAGATAAAGTATACCTTGAAAGTAACTTTAAGAAATGTGCAACAAACTTTGTAAAGATAAACTATAGATTAGCTTTCGTTTTTTCGTACGAGCGTTTTAAAAATGCCCTAATTTGCATAAGTTCCTTCAGGCCTTCGACCAGGTTTAGGCCGATTTTAAACTTTCAAAGTTTTCGCAAAAACGGAGCTAAGCTGGAACTTTTGAATATTGTTTTTTTGGTGAATTAAAAAAAATTCGAATTTTTTGATCTGGCACCGGATTCTCGATATTTACTGACAACGGCTCTTAAAAGTCAGGTTCTATTTGTGTTTTCGCTGCTATCAATCATTACGGTCACAACGAACGAAACAGAAACACACAAAACAGATCGAAATCCACCAATCACAAAACAAAATCCTAACCTTTTAAACTCGTTCAAGTAAATATCTACTCCCTAAGAGGTTTACTAAGATGGTTTCCCAAGATTACTGACAGCAGCTAACCTATTTGACTTTTTAACTTCGGAATTCCCGTGTTTTTGAAAAGCGGAGTAAGACCAACCCTCACGAGCAGCTACATCATGCCTTCCTTAGAATTATTATTCTTAAAATAAAATGTCAAATCCAAAGCATTAAAGAATACATGCACATGTAGCTCTGGTATAACAAACAAAGCTGCATGACCTCGGCTTCTCAAGGCACAAGTTTCGTAGGTAAAAGTGCCTAATCCACTATTGAAACCCAAATCGAGGTATTTGATTTAAAAAATATATATTTTCTTTTCACTCAGCCTGTGCTTGTTTTTTTTTTTCAAGTGAGAGTTGCTCACCAAATGTTACAGGGCCCAGTTAGAAAAGATAAAAGCAATAATCCGCTTTACATTTGTCGTTGAAAAAATAATGTACCACCCTCTCTCCTGGCTTCGATAAATTTTCTGTCAACTACATCACATGGCATTTTCATTTTAAAGCAACAGACGGCCTGAAAGTTCGTTTCTATTAATTTTCTTTCGATTTCCCGATTTAAATACTTAAAAAACCCCATCAATTGCTACAATTGCAACTGAAGTAGTAGTTTGAAGACGAATTTCTGGGCACGTGTCTGCACAATTTGCGCGCCAAGAATCAGTTAATGGGAACTTTCACAATTGTCAGACAATAAAAACGGCAGGAAATAGAACGTGCATAATTACATCACGACTTAGTGACTTTAAGTCACAGGAGGTTTCATACCCATATAAAAGCTGGATAGCACATCATGTTTGAGAAACAACAGTTTCGCGCATTTTTATACCAAGGGCCATGGCTTATATAAGAAGATTTTTCATCATGCATTACAACATACATGTACTCATTTAAGGAAAACATTCTCGTTTAATCTAGTACTTGCTTACGTACGCATGATTTGCTTTTTTTTCCGTTCCCCTTTCACTTACGGTGTCCTTTCATATTTGAGAAATAACAGCTTCCCGGGAAATTTATTTATGAGCTATTTATTATTTTTTTTTGCTCCCAACTTTTGCTCCCCCACTTACATTTACTGGCACCGAAGAAAGCAGCATGCCTAGGAACAACTACAGAGTCATCGCATTTCTGAGTATAGTGCGCTTGTGCCATGTGTAAACATTTTATTCCTCCTCATGAATGTTTTTTAAAGTTACAACAAAGGATACATCGAGTACATATTCCATATTTCCGTTTTTCGTTAGTTTCGAGGTCGCGAAAAATTTGAGCAATAGCGAAGAAAATGCCCAGATGATACGGCCCAAATGAAATGCAAGGAGATCGCTGAACGGTACAGAAGCGTATTTCTTCAACACAAATGAGCAACGAACTGAAGTTAGCGTAGCAAAGCTGCTTTGGATTTTTTTTTCAATGGAAATTTAGCTACCATGTACATAGATGTATATATCAAGGATACAGATGATATATATGATAGATATTTATAACTAGCCTGCGTAGAGGGCGTCGAACCGGGTATGGGATAGGGAGGAAGGGAAAAAGGGACGGGGATTTGGAAGAGAGGGTAAGGGACACCTGCTATAAGAACCCCCTTTTGTTCATTTCTGCGGACACTGGCGTCCGCAAATTCCTGATTGACTGAGCCTTAATAAGTAACTTATTGGCGTGTATCCTGGCGTGAATTGGTGAGAGACAAACATGATGAAGGCATTCACAAGACCGCCTTTTCCGCAAAAACATATACGGTCTTGTTGGACTGAGCTTCTAAATGGTTTATAAAGAGAGAGCTGAAGCTTTGGTAAAAGCTATTCCTTGAACTTTTTGAAAATTGTTAATAATTCGCCTTTCATTATTCGAGTCTCAGGCTGGCGACTGTTTTGTTCTTTGTGAGCTTTGTCAAGATGGTCATTGTTTGTCGAAAACTGCGAGCAGTAAAAAAACGTCTATGTTGGTCGTATTTGCTGCGGAAGCAAGAACAGTAAATTTTTTTCTAGTTGAATAAAGGCGTCTCGACTTGACAATTCCCGGTAAACAAAGTAATTAAGTTGGGACCACGCTAAGAAGCCCCACTATTTGTGATTGGTCACGTATTGTCAGTTGACGTTATCGGATTAGTTGAGAAAATAGTGGGCGGTATACAAAAACTTCGGCTCTTATAGCGGGCGCTCCCTTCCCTTTTCTCCGCTTTCGCACTTGTCTCTCTTCCCCATCCCCCTTCCCTTTTTGCGCCTGCCACGCAGGCCATTTATAATACATATGAGATGTGAAGCACTTGGAAACTTTAGAGAGAGCACTCAACTAAAGTTGCAAGGCGATGGATCATCTCCTGAAACTCCACGCCGGTTAAAACTCTGTGTCGTCCACTTTTGCCATTTTAGGTCCATATGGACCCATGCATATTTTTCTTCCTGGACCCATTCACATTTCCATTAAAAAGCTTTAACAATGGTAATTAACAAAATTAGCGAGGATAGACCTGTCCAAAGGTAACTCATTTAGTACGTTTGACTAATTCGGACAGTTAACAGACAAAAAACAAGCAACATTTGCGGAATATTCACCACCAATTTTGCTGTTTACCTACTACTTTTTACACATTAAATTTCTTCCTTTTTTGGAAAGAAACCCAACCAAAATTTCATGCAAAAGAGAGATGATAAAGTGGGCAACAAAACTGGCTATAAAAAGAAAGGCAAAAGGAAAAAAAAGAGAGCGAGAAAAAAATATCGAAATAGATTCGCAAATGAAAAACGAAATTTGGCTTATGCGCATGCCCGAAAAACAAAAAGCCGCTTAATTTCATCCAGTTAGTGGAAATTTGAGTCCTGAGTGTTGGAAATCTCTTTTCTAGCTATTCCCATGGAAGCTAACTGGCCGAAAAACGGTTAAAAAAGAAGGATTTGGTCCAAAATGCGGCTTTTTCCTTAAAAGTGGCTGAGGGCAAAGGGTTAGAAGGGACCTTACGATACGAAAATGGCGACGCTCATGAAAACAAGTCACCCATCCAGTTACTTGAAAGTACGGAAGTTAGGTTGGAACTAAAAGATGGGGACGTGTCCTAAATAATCAGTAAAAGGTTCCGGCAATTCTGCTTTTTTACGAAAAGATCAACTCTTCTACTTGAAAAGAACAGAAAAATTAACTTTCTGCATTTATTTTTCATTGAACAAAATGCAAAATTGGTACCTTTTTTGTTAATGCTAGTCGATTAGGTGAGAAGTTAAAAAAAGGAACCTTTTTAGAAAAAAAAAAAAGGCGGGTATTTTAAGCTTTCGAGTGAAAATATTTTGACGTCAATATTGTCCACTTTTCATCCATTTCTCACTTTACCAAACAAAACTTTAAAGCGCCAAAAAGGTACCTTTTTTTCAGGTTGAAGCGATCTCTTCAAAAGCGCGAAAAAGGTACCTTTTTTCAGTTTGAAGCAATCTCTTCAAAAGCGTGAAAAAGATACCTTTTTTGCGGTTTAGAAACGTTCCTATCAAAAGAGCAAAAAAGGCACTTTTTTGCGGTTACAAGCAATCTCATCAAAAGCACGAAAAAGGTACCTTTAAAAATAAATGACGTTTCAATTAAAGTCCCACTGATTGACAGTTGTCAAGCAACCGTTGGCGCCCCTAACGAACGATACACAGACGTTTTTAGGGGACGCTATGTCCCGTTTCTACAATCGAATTTCGCAGTCCCGAATCTAACTAAAAAGAGCAAAACCCATCCTAGACTGCCCTAGAAACACCTGTATGGAAGGCTATTCCTCAATGGCCCCAGCTAATAAAACAGAAATGGCTCGGACGTACAATATTATAATTATCGTGTCGTGCATTATCGGCATATTTTCCAACCTACGTACGTGGACGAGGGTCTACTATGGGGAATCATCGGACTGAAAAAAACTGAAGAGATCCGAAAATACTGGCTACCATCCAAATGGATGAAATAGCTACTAGTTCTTTCAAAGTAGATGCATGTAGAGGACCTAAGCAAGCCGGCCCATTTTTAAGCGTGGAGCTAAGACTTAAAAAAAGTCCTATATGAAAAGTCGAACCATTTTAATCTGCGAAAAAAAATATATCAGATTCTACGTCGATCTACGACAAACATCAGAGAAGTGTTTTTTTTTCTTTTAAGTCTAAACTGAGCGGGTTATCATAACAACTGTTTTGTTTTGTGGGTGCCTTTTTTCACTCCGGAACGGGTTATTAGAGACTTCAGTCCAGAGGTTTAATAAACTGTTTTGCAATAATGCAAACTAGATTTCAAATTGACCTCGGGTGACTTTTGAGCCGCAAGCTTAAGTAAAGCCATAAACCGTAAATGCCACAATCCTTTTGAGACCCCCTTACTTACACTAAAGTGAGCCTGAAAAGCTTTTATTTCCCCTTCTGTAGGCCTTTTTACATTAATAATGCTAGCATTTTTTGGAGCATTTTAGTGGAATTTTCCGAGAAATTTATTATCATTTTTTTTCAGAGAAAATGAAAATGAAAACTTTTAAAGAGAAAATGAACACTTAAAGTCGATATTTAAAAAAGAAGAAAATTCAAATGCCACCCCAATACAAAAATCAAATCATTAACTGCAACATATACGTTGTTGTTATACCACTTAATACGTTTTTGTTAGCGTAAAAATTAGTAAAAAAGACTCTGTATAATGAACATTATCGAGCATTTTAGTGACTTTTTTGGGGAGAAGCGAACATTTTAGTGGAAAAAATGGAGCATTATTGATTAAGGTGGAACATTTTAGTGGGAAAACAAAAGCATAAGGTACAAAAGCCCAGCCCTTCTCTTCAAGTTACTTATAACTGACACCTGTCATCTATTGACAACCACGTTCAAATATCACGGGTCGCCCACTGAACCAGTGACAACGCTTCCAACGCCACTTAGACATCAAGATGGCTCACACTTATGTGAAAGTCAAACACCTGGAAAAGGTTTTAAAATTTCGGCATGCCACAGTTTCAGTGACAAACTTGGCCATGATAATCAGTGAAAGGTTCCGGCAATTCTGCTTTTTTACAAAAAGATCAACTCTGCTACTTGAAAAGAGCAGAAAAATTAACTTTTTGCATTTATTTTTCATAGAACAACATGCAAAATTGGTACCTTTTTTGTTAATGCTAGTCGATCAGGTGAAAAGTTAAAAAAGGTACCTTTTTAGAAAAAAAAAGGCGGGTATTTTAAGCTTTCGGGTGAAAATATTTTAACGTCAATATTGTCCGCTTTTCATCCATTTCTCACTTTACCAAACGAAACTTTAAAGCGCGAAAAAGGTACCTTTTTTTCAGTTTGAAGCGATCTCTTCAAAAGCGCGAAAAAGGTACCTTTTTTGCCGTTGGAAGCGATGTTCTCGTAA
The DNA here is from genome assembly GCA_022179025.1 of Porites australiensis. Taxonomy (NCBI): domain Eukaryota; kingdom Metazoa; phylum Cnidaria; class Anthozoa; order Scleractinia; family Poritidae; genus Porites; species Porites australiensis. The sequence continues at coordinate 18,215 of BOPM01001058.1, read as the reverse complement.
GTGCGAAAAAGGAACCTTAAAAACAAATGGCGTTTTCAAATTATATTTGAAAGCCGTTTCAAATCCTACTGATTGACAGATGTCAACCGTTTGGCGCCATTGACTGACCCACTAGTCAAGAGACAAATATGGCGGAATATATGGAAAGCAATGCAGGGGCGGATCTAGGGGGTGGGTGCAGGGGCTGCGTACCCCCCCCCCCGGATGACCTGCGGCGGCTTTCTAATTAACACTGTGCAGTCGCTTCACAGTCATACAAAATCTGCTCTATCGTTTGACATGTATTCTCAGCAGTTCATATTATGTTATTTCCTAGTCAAAAGCCCTCTTCTTCGTATTCGCTTTTAAAATTTCTTACGAGCCATTTTCTGAGAAAATCGAGAATCGCAAGACACTCGTCAAAAAATCGAATTTTTTATTCTTTTGCCAAAACATCCCGTTTAGTGACCTAATTTAAGGAAAAATAGTTTTGGGTTCAAACGATTCATTTTAAAGGAGAAATTAGAAAAAGTTTGAAAAATCGATTTTACGCCTATTTTTCGCACAAAACACGGCAGCATAAAATGGCAACTTCGAGAGAAGAGTGAACGCGTAAGAAACATTCTCTGATATTGAAACTTCAGCCAATTATAATTACATTCTTACTCTTTAAATTCTGAAAAGAAAATTTGAAAAACAATGTTTTATATTTTTATAATCGACAAGTCTAAAGAGGCCATATTTATGACGTTGGACATGCTAGAAAATGAGGGCTAACTTTGATTATTATAAAAGGCATCTGGTATATGCCGCTCGATCATAAAATCAATATAAAATGGTGGCTTGGTTATAGTACTAAATTACTGGAAAGTTTTAGCTCTGGAAATCAAATACCATCCTGACACTAGCCTGTTCCAGGCTCCGAGATAGTGGTGAAAGTCGTTCAGTAATAAGAAATGCGAAAAACGCGCGGGGGCTGGGGAGAGACATTTTTCCCGCCGCCACCGCCCCCTTTCCCAAGTCGTGCGCGTCTTAATTTCACTTTTAATAAGTTCCCACTACGTATACTATCTGAGAGCCTGGCACAGGCTATCCTGACACCAAAGCAAGCGGTGAGAGCTATTGAATAGGGAAAATTTATGCAAATTAGACAGCTTGCGGACGGTTGCCAAACCAAAACAAAAGTTTTACATGAAAGGATTACTCACCATCGCTTGTAAAACGTTTTTACAGCGAGGAAGGCTATTTCCAACTTCAGTTGCGTCGTTTTGACTCACAAAATCGATACTTTTAAGCCAAGCGATAAACGTACGTTTGTTTAGCAACTGCGTCCGAGCAATCCGGCCGTGGATCAAAATAAAGTCACAACACGTCACTGCGGTCCTTTAGAAGCAAGAATTTCAAGAGTTTACTTCATTCGGGAGACAAAGAGGAATTCACGCAAACTAGTGACTTCGATTTTGAAAACCTTTCATCACTTCAACCGTTCGTCAGCAGATAATAAACATCGCACAAGATTGCATGACCCTTGGCGTGTGACTGGAAAGCGGTCACACGCTTAAGTCACGTTAGCATACTGTCACGAATTTTAGTACAATTTTTCACGTTTGCTTTCGACAAGAAATAGACTCATCGAAATAGAATTAGAAACATGCTTGCTTTATTTGATATTTTAATTTCTTTTATAGCCTGCAGAACTTGTTTTCCATTCATCGCACCTGTCTCGCGCTCCAAGTCCGCTTCGCAGTGATGGCGTGAAAAGGGCAAAAAAAATTGGCCCCTGTTCTACAGTCGATTCCTTTTATAGACACCTACTAGCTATTGACCGGCTGTGAAACAAGCGTTTTTTTGTTGTTTTTTTTTTTCGGAAGTGCTACATCATTTTCCTATGCCTTCGAAGTACTACACGGGAGGGGCACTTCAGATTCCAAGTGACGGGGATGATCCGTGGAAGCTAAAATCAACACCAAAAAAGTACGAATACTTTGAATACTCCAATAAATTCACAGCTAAAAAAGGTTTGTCCCAGAAAATCTCAGAACTGAAAATTTCAAACCAAGAAAAAAACATACTTCGATCACTGGGCCCGTGACTTGGAAAAACTGGTCAGAGTACCACCCCCTCACCCATCCCAGGTGAAAATGGTAAGTTCCCCCAATGTCCCGACTGACCATCTTGATAGTCAAGGGAGTATACTCCCTTCCTATAGTAAAGAGCTTGAAGAATATTGCCAATTCTCTGTGGCCGACGAAGTCAACGCTATAGTTTACTTTGTTTTTGCTTGTTTCGAGATTTGCTCACGACCAAATAGCCCACGTTTGATTAAAACATGACTCCCAGGCTTTGGGGTCAAAATTGCAAATTTTTCGTAACTCTATTGTCTCGCAATTCCCAGGAGAAACTTGAGCATAAAGAAAACAAAACCAAATGTAGAAAAATGACCAGAAAGCCTCGAGGTCATGTTAGAATTTTAATATACCGTAAAATGCCGCTTATAAGCCCCCCCGGTTATAGGCCCACCTACTTGCAAACAAAAATAAGCCCATCCGGATATAAGCCCCAGTTACAGTTTTGATTTTGTTTTGAAATTTAACTGAATTCGATTTATTGCTGCCTTTTTAGGGCTTCAATTGGAAGAGTAATAAATTTAAATCATACGTCGATCAACAGTGCTGTTGCTTATTTCGAAACGCTTTTTTTCGTCCGCTTGTAAGCCCATCCGGATATAGGCCCTCCCCCCGTTTATAGAATAAGCCCACCCAAAACCCCTTACGAACTTGTATGAGCCCTGGGGCTTATAAGCGGCAGTTTACGGTATCTAATTAACGTGGGCTATTATGAAACCCAGTGCCATAACAATCGAAGTACGCGGAAACTAGTGATTGCGAAATGGCTTCAAACATCCTACCTTATTCTCCTTTATTTTCGCGGGACTTGAATTTCGCTAAAATTTTCTCGGCACATTTCGCCAGTCTTTAATTTCGCGACCGCGGAGAAAAATTGTGTTTGCAGGGAATTTAATTTCGCGAAATTGACGATTAAGTGACTTTATTTTTTCTTTTTTACAAAAATTGTACGTTAATCAACAGTTGAAGCAAAACCAATATGCTGTCCCTTAGCGGCAGCCGTATTCCTCCAAAAGTCAGTCTTACAGTAATAAAAAAAGTCTTCTTTTTCTTCCGAGCCGTCATCGAGTATCGAGAGTATCGTTACACGTCCTTTCTAGGAGATCTCAACAGAACCTTCAGTCTCTTCAAATGGATCCTCAGGGGGAAGACTAAACGATTCATCTAATAGTTGGGCGATGTCAGCCTTTTCCCACCCTTTAGTGATGTGACAATTTTTAAAATCTTTAAAACTAAACTAGTGAGCAGCACTCTGCGAACCGTTGCTGTAAAACTTGTTTATCCTCCTACGCGTTTCGTCTAACTAACGTAGACTTCTTCAGGGAGTTTTACAATCAAGTACTAAACGCCTGTATTTAAGCCATAATATGACGAAAACTAATGATGGTCGCAAACATTGAAGGTTTGGCCGGATTTAAGAAAAGGAACAGGCGCAGCTGTGAATTTTTTTTCCGCAAGGCGTGAGAAAACTTTGGGGCCACGGTTTTAGCTAAAATAAGTAATAAACAAGTTTTACAGCAACAGTTCGCAGAGAGCTGCTCACTAGTTTAGTTTGAAAATTTTAAAAATTAACATCTAAAGTTGATAGATGATAACTCCTTGTACTAACACCTTGTGTTAAAAATTGTTTAGTACCCTTGAAAACACTTTCAATTTCGCGAGATCAAAGTTCGCGGTCGTTATTTTTTGCGGGTCTTTAAGTTCGCGAATTTTTTAAAATTGCGAAAATCGCGAATTTAAGAACCCGCGAAAATTAAGGAGAATAAGGTATCTTATTGGAATAATACCTATTACAGAAACCCAGTGGGGAGGGGCATTTTAAGTGACAGGGATGATCGAATGGGGGCAAAAATCAAAACCCAAAAAAATCCTTGGGGCTTCAAACAAAACCTCAAAAAATCCCCCAAAAAAATCCAATGACGAATTTCCAGGCCATAAAAGTTTCCAGAAAGCAACAAATGATATAACTATCACGAATCTTAGGATTGTTTTGAATACCCAAAAAATCCCTACTTAAATCAAGCAGTCCCAAACTGAAAAATGCCTGGTAAAATTTTCCTACCCAAAAAAAACCCGAAATCGAAAATTTCAAACCCCAAAAAATCCTTCGATCATCCCTGTCACTCGAAATCATGCGGAGTACCCACCCCCCTGGGCACAGAAAGCTACTCATGTCTTCCAGCAGACCCACTCCTCTTGATCCGTGACGTTCAGATACTGGAGTGCTGTACGAAGTAGAAGAGCGGGAAAAAAAATAGGGAGGATGAGAAGGCTCTCACCCCCAACCACAACCCCTCGCTGTTTTTTTTTTTTTTTTTTATCTGCTCACATCTCTCTCCCCACGAAAAAAA
>BOPM01001057.1:13911-30749 GCA_022179025.1 Porites australiensis | reverse complement strand
TTAGAGAATGTTTTGCTGGTGCTCGTTCGCAGAAGAACACAAAACCTCACGAAAATCGACCAGGAGAAAGTTAAAATCAAATAAATTTACATTTGGACCCCCATGTCTTCCGCATTAATTATGTAAATATTGCTAACGTCATTGGTTTGGAATTTCTATCACGGAGGCGCAGACTTCTCTCCCGGCGAAATGTTACTAGAGGCGAGGAGCGAGGGGAGACGGCTCTTTTAGCCCAAGCTACTAACTTCACTGGGGTTGCATGTTGTTGGATTTCCCTCCTAATCAGTTGCGAGGGACTCTTTCGCACAGTTTGGTTGAATGGAATATATGAAACTGATGGCGATAGAGCCTCTGCTCTGTCCTCGGTTGTATGAAAAGGACAAGTCCTTAGCCTAAAATGACGATTATCATACTTGTCCTCGAGAACTTTCAATGGCGTTTCTGTATCATCAGTCATAGTGCTGATTGGTGCAAACGCAAGACGCTGCATGAATCCACAACTAGTAAATTCCAAGCCACTTGTCTGTTCAGGATAAAAGGACTTGATGTGGGTGAAATATTTTGCTCCCCATTTAGTAATCCTTTTCGATGGCTACTTTGTCATCAATGCAAAATCTCGGGTATATAATACTGCAAGGCAATGAACGTTTCATGCTCAAAATGAGACACCACATGGAAACCGATCATGGATATTCTCTACACCTTTTGCGAGTAGGACCTCTTTTTAGGACTTCTTTTTCTCGTGCTGTTAGTAAAAAAATATTCCACTACGGCTATCGAGATCTATTGTTGACATTTAAAATATACATAGGTTATATTTTGCTGAGTCTTCATTGTATTCATGGCAATTGCTCTTCTGTGAAATCTTTAGAATGCAAAAATGCCCTGGGTATGGAAAGCGGCAACATTTCTGATGGACAGATAAGTGCCTCTTCTGAGTGGAATGCCCCTGACCATGCCGACCACTGCCGGGTTGCTACTACCTATTACGCCTACCAGTGGGATGCCATCCACTCTGCCCACCAGGGCAGACTGCAGTTCAAAGCAGACGGAGTCAGAGGTGGCGCTTGGTCAGCAGCCAAAAATGACTTTAATCCGTGGCTCCAGGTTGACCTGGGCAGTAATTTTACCAGAGTAACCGGTTTAGCTACCCAAGGACGAGATGACTATGACTGCTGGGTCACAGAATACAGACTACTATACAGCAGGGACCAAAATTCAACCTTCCAAAACTACAAAGAAAGAGGACAGACGGTAGCGAAGGTGAATACTCCTTTTCTATATTTTCTTAGTACTAGGGTCATGGATTAACTCTGTTAAAATCCAGATATTAGAAGCCGTATTTAAATGTATCCTTGTTTATTTTTGCCATGATTTCTCTTTAAAATTCAACAAGCTGAACGTCTAGTCTGGTTGGTACAGGAAAGGGGTTGGAGTGTTCCAAAAACTGGAGTGACACTGAACCATGATAAATTTAATTCATTAAAAAAAAAAGCATTTTAACACGACAATTACAATAGTCAGAGGGGAGCTTATTAGATGTGGCAGCTTCCAAGAAAGCTTATCGTGTGCCGGGCGTTATAACGCGAAAGCACTGTCCACACACATAGTCCAACACCAGCAGAGCTTTTAAGCCTCTGATACAATCCAAATAGGTAAAGGTTGGGCTACCAGCTTTATCAAGAAAAAGGAAAAGTATAGTGGTGCAATGTTCTGGAATAATCCTTCTTATGAAGTAAAAACGGCACAATTGCTTTTCCAATTTAAAAACAAATTTCCCTCTTTGGCTTCTGCTGGATCTCTCTGATTCATTAATTGGTATGTGCGTATATTTTGAACTTGTAGTAAATTCTCTTCAAAACTCCCTCCAACATAATTAACGATATTGTAAAACTAGCTATATTGTATAAATGTTAAGTACTTAATTGTTCTCTGAAATTTTGTTACTTTTGTGAACACCATACTGCTTCCATTTGTTTGTAATGCGCGATTGCCTACGCCCTACCTGGAAACCAGCTTTTGTTGTCTGTGGTTAGCGTTGTAAAGTAAATGTGTTAAAAAAAGGAACGGGGTTTATTACGTTAACCTGAGAAAAAGCCTTAAACCATTTTGGTAGACAAAACGTGCTGTTCCTTAAGTTTTCAGTTAATTTCGTAATTTCTTGACAAGTTGTTATCTTTTTTTTTTATACCAGCGTTTTCCACAACCAGTTATTGTAATGCAGGCAGAAACTATTTTATGAATGTTTTCCGTCATCGCTACTGTAGAAATGGATCAGCATTTGAAAATGTTAGGCCAGACGTTTTTCAAGTTTCCTTTTGACTTAGTAAATGAACTGCCTTTCCTGCCATATGCTTAAGTAGTCAGTTACAAGAGTTACAGTAAAGTCCTTTGGAAATTTCTGCCCTGACAGAAAGGTTTTATTCCAACACTTAAAGGAAGGCAGCCATTTAATACTTCAACCCCAGTCTGGAAGGTAATCGAAGACAGTCTTGGATTCTGGATTCCAAGCTGTAAATTCAGGATTCCTTGTCAGTGGAACTTGGAATGTGAATCCCAATCGTTGGCGGGATTCCGAATTCCTTTAGCTGAATTCCCACAAATATATGTATATAGTAAATACCAATAGAATATGTGATCCTCTCTCCGATATCGTGGATCTTATTTTTTTGCAGGTATTTGCTGGAAACAATGACCGTAACAGTGTTGTTCGTCATAACCTGACCAAGCTTATTACGAGTCGTTACATTCGTTTCAAGCCGACAAAATGGCACAACCACATATCAATGAGACTAGAGCTGTATGGTTGTTATGGTACTGCATCTTGTCATTGCATACTAATATAATATTTAAGGTGACATATTAACCAGGCCCGCATGCCACAGAGGGGGGGATTGGTTGGTCTTCATGAACACCCCTCCCCCACGGTCTGGAAAAGTCAAATTCAAAAGAGTTCAAAAAACACTCTTTCCGGGGTCATATGGAGGGATGTCATGCGCGAGCGGCACGCAAAAAGCAGACGCAGAAATTCTTAGGGTTCACCACGCAACGTTTGCAGGACTCTCCGTTGATGGCCTAGGGAGAGCCCTCTTTTCCTCCACCCTTGCTCGCGTATTCTCGCGCGGCCCCCTTCGCCAATTGAAAGGGTGAGCGTGCGATGCTTCATGCTCGATTTAAATGAATGTGAAAGGGCTTCCGTTTCTTAAACTGTTCAGAACTCAATTTCCTCTTTCTTCAGTTGTTCCCCGGACGAATGTATGCTGCCATTTAATGGGTTTTATTAGAACCGGGTTCTTTGTCTATCCTTTACAGAGAGCAAACCGGTCTCAATAAAATCCTTAAATTGGGCATAACTCAGCTCCGGGGAAAAACAAGAAAGGAGAAACACGCATCGTAAGATAAACCGTTCTCTTTTCAAAGTTCAACACGCGTAAGTTACAGAAACAATCGTTGTATTTTGAAAGTTGAGCAACCATATTTTAAAAGGCCGACTGAGGCATATTTTTTCCATCCTCGGAGACCTAGGGTCAGTCAGTCGGGTCGAGAGAAAAGGCGCGACGAAAGAACTGAAAAACTTTCGTCGCGCCTTTTCTCTCGACCCAACTGACTGCCCCTGGGTTTACGAGGATGCATTTTTTCGAGTTTGACCGCGCACGTTTAATGCAATTTAGTAAAGTATCTTAAGTATTCTTAAGGTAAGGCAAAAAGGAGCTTTATCGATTAGGGTAAACTCATTTTTGTGCTCAAGTATATGCTCCCACAGCATTTTGTCCATTGTTGAAGTTGCCAACACAACAAAATTAAAGAGTGCTCGATGTAAAGCTAGAGAATCACCTTATTAAAAGAACTATCTAAGATTAAAGGCTAGTTGTTATGAAGCAAACAAAAAAAAGACTAACAACTGCACACTGATAAGAACAATTTTTTGCTCGGCCGTAACAATGCTGTGCCCTTGAGGCAGGAAATTAAATAACCAGGAAAATTGCTAAAATTCTTTGCGGCTTTCTTTGAGTCTCTTCGTTTGAAATTGGGCTCTTAGATGAAGGCCTTTACCTTTTTCTTTCAGATTTTGATGAGTGCAATAATGGTAGCCATGACTGTCACTCGAATGCCACCTGTATAAACACCGCTGGTTACTTTGAATGCAAGTGCAAAGACGGATACATCGGAGATGGACGCAACTGTACAGGTAAAGATCAGTTAAAACACATTGTCTTCAGCATTTATTTGAAGTATTTTTGACTATGCAAAGAAAAAAAAAATATCTCTACTGTTATTTACAGTGCCACATGAAGCTAAACCTTATTGGAAAGGGCAAAAACTATTTAACTTTCAGAAAAAAATTATCTCGGTCTCAGGAAACCCATAATATTCCCCCCCCCCTCCCCAAAAAAAAAAACAAGGCATATTTCTGCATAATTATTTTTAAAAAACTTTAAGAGTGTAATTTTGCCAGGAAAGTTTACTATTTTGTGTAATACAGTAGGAATATTTTTTTTTCTACAATCTCTAAGCAAAACAGCCCAAATATGGGTCGAAAATTTTAGCGACTATGTCCGATTATGCAAATGAGGTAAGAGCTAATTAGCACAGTGAAATTAGATAGTTGAGCATCACCTCGTGGCCCCGATATTGGATGGTTATGCCTAAATGATACCGTCCAAAAGGACAGCCGAGGAGTACTAGGAACGAGTTTCCGATTCGGGCCGACTTCGGCAATTCTCCATTCTCTCTGGCGGTTCAAGTGTGGTGAACACTGACAGCCAAAGGAGCCGTTTTATCGCCAGAGAAGAGTGATTTACGATATTGTTGACGCAGTTTGCGTTTATTGTGAGTTTTGAAGTGTTCTTGGTCCTGTATAGTAAGCAATCTTTTAATAAATGTCTTATCAATTTGCCTTGTCCTGCTGGCCGGTGCTACCGAAGAAAATAGTACCGTCCAAAGGGACATCCTAAATTATAGCAACATTTGTTGGCATGTACATCACCTCTAGCTTTCATTGTTAAACTGTGTTGTAGGACTGGATTTCTGCAGGTTTTTCTACAAACCCAGGAAACTCTCTGCCCGGAGTAGTCAATCGATAAAAATCGATAGCAATCAAGTGATTTTTATCGATTGATAACGGAAATCGGTGAAAATCAATAAACTAAATTGCTGTGTCAAATTAGTACAGCTGAGAAAACATATACACGAGTAACAACTGATAGTGGCCGAATTCATTTGAGAAGCCGGGAGAAACTCTTCACAGGCGGAATTCCGTCAGATTGAATACCGTCTAATATAAATTTAAGGACGGGAAACCGTCTAAAGTCGGGACCAATGTAAAATGTAAAATAAAGTAACACGGAAAAAGCTTAGGACGATCAGGCCAGGTTGCGAAGAACAAAACATGGCTGCCATCATGTTTGCTCAAAACCTCTTATCAACAGCGAGAAAGCGGAAGGCTCAAAATAGCATAGAGTAGTTAAGAAGGAGAGATGAAGGTTCTAAAGCACGAAAAATTTTATTCGAGGAGGAGAATTCAATTCAAAATATTGCAGCCGCTGTAGTCTGCTCATCAACAAAACTGGAGCGGAAAGAAAAAGGTCCCGTGGAGCAGAGAGATTGTCTATGGTGGCAGCATGGATATCATAACTGGACAAACGAAGAGGTCAAAAAGAAGGTTTAGAGTAAATAGCGATACCTTTAATTTTATACTGAATGCTATGGAAGATCTTATCACAAAAGAAATCACTAAATTCAAAGAACCGGTATCGCCAGATATCGCCAGATCGCCAACTTAATTAACTATGTGAGCTTAAGTACCGTTTAGCTCATGGATGTTCCTATTCAACAGTCGGTGATCTTTTTAGGGTTGCCTCTTCTACAGCTTGCCAAATCAGTTCAACGAAGTCATTTGTGTTATCGTTCAAGTGTTTTATGATGAGTACGTGACTGAAAGTTGACCAACAATAATTTAAAATGCCGAGGCACATTTTTTCGAGTGTGGCCGCGCACTTTTAATGCAAATTAGTAAAATGTCTTAAGTGCTCTTAAGGTTAGGCAAAAAGGATCTTTATCGATGAGGATAAACTTGTTTTTGTGCTCAAGTATATGCTCCCACAGCATTTTGTCCATACATTGTTGAAGTTGCCAACACAACAAAATTAAAGAGTGCTCGATGTAAAGCTAGGGAATCAGCTTAAAAAGTTAAAAACACTATCTAAGATTAAAGGCTGCGGATGTTATTTAATTATTGTTATCAAGCAAACAAACAACAATTATTGAGAAAAGACTAACAACTGCACACTGATAAGAACAATTTTTTGCTCGGCCGTAACAATGCTTTGCCCTTGAGCCAGGAAATTAAATAACGAAAGGAAAATTGCCAAAATTCTTTGCAGCTTTCTTTGAGTCTGTTCGTAAAATTGAAATTGGGCTCTTAGATGAAGGCCTTTACCTCTTTCTTTTAGATTTTGATGAGTGCAATAATGGTAGCCATGACTGTCTTTCGAATGCCACCTGTATAAACACCGCTGGTTACTTTGAATGCAAGTGCAAAGACGGATACATCGGAGATGGACGCAACTGTACAGGTAAAGATCAGTTAAAACACATTGTCTTCAGCATTTATTTTAAGTATTTTTGACCATGCAACTTCAAAAAAATTATATCTCAGCTGTTATTTATAGTGCCATATAAAGCTATACCTTATTGGACAGGGCAAAAATTCAAATTTCAAAAAAAAATTAGTTCAGTCTCGGGAAACCCATAATATTCCCCCCTTCCAAAATAAAAAAAACAATGTATAGTTCTGCATAGAGTGTAATTTTGAAAGGAAAGTTGACTACTTTGTGTAATACAGTAGAAAATTTTTTTTCTACAATATCTAAGCAAAACAGCCCAAATATGGGTCGAAAATATAGAGCGACTATTGGCATAGTGAAATTAGATAGTTGAACGTCACCTCGTGGCCCCGATATTGGCCGAATTCATATTAGAAGACGAGAAACTCGTCACAGACGGAATTCCGTCAGACAGAATACCGTCTAATATAACATCAAGGACGGAAAACCGTCTTAAAGTCGCGACCGATGTAAATTGTAAAACACAGTAAGACAGAAAAAGTTTCGGACGATCAGGCCATATATGTTGCGAAGAACAAAACATGGCTGCCATCATGTTTGCTCAAAACCTCTTGTCAACAACGAGAAAGCGGAAGGCTCAAGATAGCATAGAGTAGTTAAGAAGGAGAGATGAAGGTTCTAAAGTACGAAAAATTTTATTCGAGGAGGAGAATTCAATTCAAAATATTGAAGCCACTGTAGTCTGCTCATCTACAAAACTGGAGCGGAAAGAAAAAGGTCCCGTGGAGCAGAGAGATTGTCTATGTTGGCAGCATCGATACCATAACTGGACAAACGAGCAGTCTAGAGGAAGGTTAAGAGTAAATCGCGATACCTTTAATTTTATACTGAATGCTATTGAAGATCTTATGACAGAAGAAGTCACTAAATTCAAAGAACCGGTATTGCCAGATCGCCAACATGGATTAACTTTGTAAGCTTATGTACCGTTTAGCTCATGGATGTTCCTATTCAACAGTCGGTGATCTTTTAGGAGTTGCCTCTTCTACAGCTTGCCAAATCTTGAAAAAAGTCATTCGGCTTTCTTTGGTCTCTTCGTAAAATTAAAATTGGGCTCTTAGATGAAGGCCTTTGCCTCTCTGTTTCAGATTTTGATGAGTGCAACAATGGTAGCCATGACTGTCACTCGAACGCCACCTGTATAAACACCGCTGGTTACTTTGAATGCAAGTGCAAAGACGGATACATCGGAGATGGACGCAACTGTACAGGTAGAGATCAGTTAAAACACATTGTCTTCAGTATTTATGTTAAGTATTTTTGACCATACAACTTCTAAAACTTATATCTTTGCCGTTATTTACAATGCCATACAAAGCTATACCTTATTGAAAAGGGCAAAATTAAAGTTTCAGAAAAAAATTAATTCGGTCTCAGGAAACCCATAATATTCAACAAAAAATAAAAAATAAACAAGACGTAGTTCTGCATAATTATTTCAAAAAATATTTTTAAGAGTGTAATTTTTCCAGGAAGTTGACTGTTTTGTGTAATGCAGTAGAAATAATTTTTTTTCTTACAATATCTAAGCAAAACAGCCTAAATATCGGTCGAAAATATAGAGTGACTATGTCAGATTATGCAAATGAGGTAAGAGCTAATATAAAAAAAATTGGCATGGTGAAATTAGATAGTTGAGCGTCACCTCGTGGCCCCGATATTGGTTGAATTCATATTAGAAGACGAGAAACTCGTCACAGACGGAATTTCGTCAGACAGAATACTGTCTAATCTAAATTTAAGGACGGGAAACCGTCTTAAAGTCGCGAAAAATTCGATTTGCTCGTCTACAAAACTGGAGGGAAAAGGAAAAGGTCCCGTGGAGCAGAGAGGTATTGTCTATGGTGACATTATGGATATCATAACTGGACAAACGAACAGTCAGTTTAAAAGAAGGTCAAGAGTAAATCGCGATACCGACCCGTCTGCCGACTTAGTGGGACAGTTCTTAACCTGGTGTAAAGACAATAAAATGGTCTGCAACCCTTGTAAATGTAAAGAGGTGGTTGTTAGAAAGGAAAATCACAATGTATTCTACTCTCCAATTAACAATATTCCTCAATGTAATAGCTTCGTTTTACTAGTAACTCTACAGAGTGATGGGAAATTTAATGAGCATGTAAGAACCAAGCTTGTCAAAGCAAACAAGTGTTTACACGTCCTACGAACACTAAGAAAGGAACACTACTCTCAGGCAGAGATAGATCACCTTTTTATATCTGTTGTTTTACCTAATTTTAGCTATGCGCTTTCAGTCTATGGGGCATCGGAGTCTGATCTTACGGTTATACAAAATTTTTTAGACCGATGCCATAAACGCCGTTTTATTTCATTTCCAGTCGTTATCAAGAACCTTTTAAGTAAACAAGACCGAAACATTTTAAAGAAATTAATTTCAACGGATTGCCACCCACTGAAAGATATCATTCCTGTCCAGAAGACTTATGTACATAATCTTAGGAAAAAAGGCTGCGCACACCCGAAAATTAATACACAGCGTTTTATGAACACCTTTGTAAATAGGTTGATTTTTAAGCTCCATTTATTGTAATGACATACTTTTTTAATATATATATCTATATATACGCAGTTATTTTTATCATAGTTTTTTATCTTCCGTATTATTGTAACATAAGATATGTAGTCTTATCTCTTGATGAAATAAAGACTCATTATTATTTATTATTTATTATGTCCCCCCTATATCAGTGACATTTTTATTAAGCATAGATCCAAGTACAACTTAAGGGAGTCTGATTTCTCCGCTGCCAGGTACAACACGGTAACATATGGCAAGCACTCCCTCTGCCACTTGGGGCCCAATCTCTGGGGAAAATTATCCCCAGACTTGAGAGAAGTTACCACCTTAAAATGTTTCAAAAACAAAATACGTACATTAGATATAGTTACACTAATGGATAATAGATGCAAGTGTTGTCATATCTGCAATTCATAGACACATTTGTCATACTGTAATATTGTTAATGTCATTAATTTTTTTTATACCTGCGCTTATATGTAAATATTTTTTACTTTAATTTATATTTATTTATTTTGTGTCCCCTAATTAGCATAGGTTTTTAACCTAAGCTAGGAGGCTTCTTTAGACACCCAAAAATTCGAACTCAAGTTTGAGTTAAAGGGGTTCCTCTGTAATTCAAAGTCACTATTTCAGCTGTTCTTCATAGACTTCTGGCTCCTAATGGAATCTCTAAACTGGAAAAACCAGTTACCATGTTATCAAACAAATTTTCTCTGGACACTACCTTACAACTTGCTTATATCTGAAAATATTAAGTGTATAGTGAAAGGCCAAGAAACCTCCAAAACACGGTAGTTAATATTTATTTACACAGAAGGTGAGGAAAGTCACTAATTTCTTTCTATAATTAGCCTTTTTACTTAAAAAAAATTTCGTAAGAGCGAAGCAACTTGGAAGTGCAAAAGACGCTTGTTCGCATGTTTTATGTTAATATTTACTTAGAACTGTCTGATGCACTCTCCGATTTCCATTTCGTCAACCGTCAATCGTCAAAATTAGAAAACCGTCAAAGATATCACCCCATAGAGATCCTGCTGCCCGTCCTAAAGGTTTCTGGTTTCAAATTCCAGAGAGGTATAGATCATGGAGTCGCAACCAGTTACTGAGTAAAACACATGGCTGGCTCTACACAGCTAGCTGTCTTCCAAGACTAGCAAGAATCAGCTTTATGTACTGGAATGTGCCTCATCTTATCTTTAATTCCGGCACGGAACCACAATTCTTCTACGGGAATGTGGCCCACTTTCGAAGAAATGCCGCCCATCTTTTGCAACAAAACCGTCCCCAGCAAGGCGGTGCCGCAGCACATGAAGGACTACTTGACGCAGAGCAATCGCAAACCGATGCACGACCGACAAAATTTGGTGGAAGTGCATGCTTTCGGCCTTTTTTACGCGCCGCTGATGAAATTGTTTCTCGAGCACAGGCTGAAAATCACCGCAGTGTACAGGACGATCAATTACCGCCCGCAAAAAATATTCACGTGGTTTGTGCACAAAGTTACAGAGAATAGGTGCAAAGGAGATCAAAATCCAAACCAGGCGACTTGCTGGCCAAGGTGTTCAAGCTCTTGGGCAACACAATGCGTACGGAAAGATGGTCGAAGCGGTGGAGGGGCAGACGACGGTGAATTACACCAAGGACAAGAGGGTTTTTATGAAAGATCTTCGGTTGGTGTGGATCCAGGATGTGCAGGAGATAGCGACGTACACGAAATAGAGCTCAGAAAGTGCAAAGTGGTGACCGACAAGCCTTTTCATATGGGGGTCGTCGTGTATCAGATGGCAAAACCTCTGGCCTTGCAGTTCTTTTAAAGATTGTCTGGACAAGTTTATAGACAGGCGTGATTACGAGTTGATTCAGATGGACACAGACAGCTTGCATTTTGGGCTGTCGTGTGATTCTGTGGAAGAGGCGGTGCGCCCAGAAGGCCTGCAAAAAAGAATGATTCCCTTGGTACAAATGAAGTGGGAGAGAGCCGGGAATTTTCAAACTAGAGTTCGAAGGCAGGCGCAGCATCGCTCTGTGTAGCTAGTGTTACTTCATTGAAAAAAAAGGTGTGTCCCAGCGCTAACTGAATAGGGAGACTGGTACAAAGCCGCGCTGAAAGGAGTCCTGGACAAGGCTACGAACAGGGGACTGAGAATGAACGCAGGGGTGATGTTCACCTATGAACAAAAGAAACTGGGGCTGAGCGCCTCCGGGGAGGGCACTTGAGGGCAGTTTGGGTGTAGGTAAGCCGCCAAGGCCTGAAGACAAAATCCGTTAATTTTGCTACCCCGTTTAAGGCAAGAGACTGTTTATCATGACCCTGTTTAAGACTGTAACCCAAATGCTCTGTTTAAGGAGATATTTTCTTTTTAGATAGTATAAAATACAATACAAAATGGGGAAAAATATATTTCTTTAATTTGTTTTGGGGTCACATACAAAAAGATTTTTTTGAGATCACTGACCGAACAAAATTAGTTTACTTTAAAAAACTTCGTTGTACACACGTAGACCGCACACTGCCAAAATTCACACCCTGTTTAAGGCTTCGGGTCTAAAAAGAAACTCTGTTCAATCCCTTTTTAAGACCCAAGACCCTGAAAACTATGCCGTTTTCAGCGGCACACACCCGTATAGGGCAAATAAGGGAGTGGCCTCCCACCCCCCCGGGAGCGCCTATTACGACAAAAATCATAAAAAGGCAAACTGATCCTTACAGCAACGTGATGAAGAAGTAAACAAAAGAAAAAACAAAAAATATGTATTTCAACAAATTTGCCCATATTTTACCCTGGGTGCCAGAGACTTTTCTAGCGCGGTTTCCGGTTTCTGTCAAGTCTTTATAGCGCGGTCTCCGGTTTCTGTCAAGTCTTTATAGTGACCCGCGCGATTCGCGGCTTCGCCGCTCGTGGCTTCGGCCTACGGCCGAAGCTGTGTCGGCCTTCGGCCAACATCAAAAATTCCCACCGAACGCGAGAAAAACCTCTGGTACCCAGGGTACCCATATTTCGGTTTGAAAACAAACCTTCTTCAGGGGCTAAAAGAAAACTGAACATAAAAGTAAAAGTTCGTTCCAAATAAGAGTTTGAAAAGATAAAAATGAAAACAATAGATTGTTACTGGTTAGAGACTAGGTAATATTCTCATTGCATAATAAATTAGCTCGAAGCGAAATTTCGTTTAATCCGTTCGCATTCTCCTGTGACAGTGCACGCTTGTAGTGATCATGATGTTTGGCGCTCCGCTGGTATAAATTCGGCGGTTTCAGTCAAATCGTGGCCATTTCAAGGGTCGGTTCTCGGGAACTCTTTCGCCTTTCGCGACCCTCCCACCTCCCCTGGTGGCGGTTGACAAGTTCTGCGTTTTTAAAGTTTCCTCTTTACGTGCCTATTGCCTCATCAGTCGCCGACTTTTCCCATAACTTCATATTTCGCGATGTGGTAATGTGGTAATAAATAAGTAAAGTTGAACAATTTGTTTGATGACAGCCACTTGCGGCAATCGGCCTAAACAAAATTCAGTAATAAACACTGCGCGGAAAGACAGCATACAACTCTTGTCATCCCAGCAAGTGAAGAGTGAAGCGCATTCTTTCCAGCACAAATTCATCATTTAAATGTTTGCAAATCGAGGTCTTCTACCAGCGGAGCCAAAGAACATGCTTTAACTGCATCGCCACAGAGATCAAATCGTTGTAAGAAACAGAAACCCCAGGAAATGATGCAGGAAAGGTCAGCTTCATGAACCTTCAATGTGAAACTAGCGGCAAAAATAAGATTTGCTCCATAGTATAAACCTGCTACAAAGAAAAGAATTAGAATAAATGGCATTTTACATTCTGAGGTAAAAGTCGTTCAGTCCTACAGACCTCTCCGTTTTTTGTCGTGTTAATTCGGGTCAAGAAATCAATATCCGTAAAAATTCAACATCCTAAAATAAACGCGCGACAAAGCATAGCAGGAAATCAGTAGAGGTCAATTCCTGACAGAAACAAAAAGCACAGGAAGTGGCCTCTAAATGTGGCACGAACAGCAATGAAAAGATTTGCTCATCAGTTAAAAGTTGAAATCATCCAAAGTGTAATCTACCCACTAAGAAGAAAACAATCAGAACATGACATGGTACTACCCTGCTCTGCATCCTTTCACGCATCAGATTTTTTTTTCAACGAAGACCACACAATGAAACGAGATATTGAATTTCAAATGGTGGGAAGCGCGTTTGATCGCACGCGGCGAGCGCAAATAACACGAGGAAAAAAAGCTTAAATGTAAGCTTACGTGTTTTAAATGCAGTTTTCAAAACTACGGAATACCAGGCCATGATATCTGGATTTTAAATTCAATAAACAACAAACATTTTCAACGCCTTGCGACACAAACATTTCCAAAGTTTGGATTACACAATTCTCCGACAGCTCTGAACAAAGCCGAGTCAGCGCCTAATTTATTCAATAAATAGTTTTTGAAAACATTTTTTTAGGAACCAAAGAAAATGCCCCATACCTGAAAACGTCAAATGAATAGAGGCGACTCCTTAATCGGCGTCCTCCCAGAAAAACCATTTGCTCGACTTTTCCACAGAATTTCTCTCTACAATCGCAACCGAAGCTATCACCTATTCGCTTTTTGCATTAAAGTCACTTTTTGCCTTAAATTTCGCAAGGTTTTACGGAATATGACTAAGGACTAAATCTGCTAAGGCTCATTTTAGTATATACACACTCAGTGATCTTGGTGACTTAAGCAATCTGATTGGTTTGCTATCTCGGACTCTTCAACAATATTTACCTCCTAGCGAGTGGATGTGTGAGCTCGGTGTTTTACCCATTTTTTTTTTTTAGAGAACCACCATTCAAAAGTCGATAAAATAATAGGGTACTTTTCTTTACGGCAAGAAAAGCCTTTAAAGGATTGAAAACGTTGCTTTTTTCCCATTTACTGCAGCTGAATTTTTGGTTCGATGTAATCTTTACAACTCCCTGTTGTTCGCGTCGGAGAGGCCCGGTATGGTAAACTCAGCGTTTCCTAACAAGACACATTTTGCCCAGAAAACGAAGTTTATTTATGACAAACAAAAATGAAAGCAAATGTTTTCAGAAGTTCTACGTTTCAAGTAAATAGGACAAAGAATAATGCATCAAAACGACGCCTCATCTCGAGCAACCGAGCTTCCATGTCAGCACTTCATTGGAAGAACGACACAATAAACCCTTTTTGGTTACAAACTTGGCGAGTTAACAGAAAATAACAAGGCTTTACTTTTTCCTCTCAGGTAAGAAAACAATTAAAACTTTTATCGGTTCCATTGAAGCCATTAAGATGTTGTTTGCGAAGTGATAAACTTGCGAATTTCCAATTTTTGAAAATTCTGCAAAGATCTAACTTTCGCGCATGTACGTTACATGTAAATTTTTCATGCCTGATGATCTGTCAATCAAATCGTACTTTTTAATACTTTACTTTCTTATTTTGTAGAGATCACTTCGTGTGTATATACTAAAACAATTATTCTTTTCAATCTCGAATAGTGGCTTTACGAATATTTACCTCGCCGCTTGGCGGCTCGGTTAAAAGTAACCATTATTCACCTCGATTTCAAAGAGTAATTGTTAAATGTTTGGCAATATAAACGTTTTTAGGTATGTAAATGGCAAAATGAGAATCAAGCTACCAGTTACACTTTACACATGTATCAAGGTTTGGGAGTTAAAAAAGCACAAACTTTACATTAGCCTGGTGGCAGACTCCGTAGTTCGGGGAGGGGAGGCAAAAAACGGCGTGAAACAGCAAAAAAAATCGATGAGCGAAGCGAGTCGAGTGTTGGAATAGAAAGGGAGGCATACACCTCTCCCCTCCCCAAACTACCGCTCGGCTCGATTCGCTCGCCAATTGCTTTTTTTTTCCTCCCTCGTCGAACTTTTTTTTTTCGCCTTTTCCCCTCACTACGGAGCCTGGTCTCAAGCTAAAGATAAATGGACTAAAACCTATGGAAATTAAGACCTTTTATGACCTCTGATACCGCCTTTTATTTGCTTGGCTTTACACCAACACGTCTTTAGTAAACTTTCGGCATTAAATTCAGCTTAGAATATATTCATCATGATACTATATTTACAATAAAAGATACGTCATCAAAGGTTTATGCTTGGGATAGAACGAGAAAGAAATTCATGTAGACGCATTTTAAAATTAAAAATAGTAGCAAAGCTTGAAACGGATTATGGAAGGAAATTCCAAATCATGTGGACCCAAAGAATAAGAGAGTAAACTGTAAAGAGTTATTTTGTTTCACAAAAATGTGATCTGTAATTTATTGCAAATATGGTGTGGCATATCCATGTACCTGGGCACCAGTTATACGTAGACTTAGGGACGTTTGACCTCGACTAATGACACCCTACCTCCTCCACTGATATGCATATTTCTTCAATCGGTTCATACTCAGGCTCATCCAATAATTGCTAATTATTACTATAGTAGTATAATCCAAAATAGAACCTCTCTTAAAATGGCTTTGAGTCTGGGATGAGCCATTCATTTCCTCTTGCTAAAGCAAGCATGCTTGAGTGATAAAACCTAGTGCTTTCTGTAATTAGTTAGTTGACCTAACGCCTTCATCGTGTAATCATCTTCCACAATTAAACACTCATGAATATTGTACTTGGTCTCTTCTCTTCGTTTCAAATCCGATAATCGCATATTGATTTGTTTTTAACAGAGGAGAAGAGTTCTCAAGTTTTTATTTATTTTTTCTTCCAACTAACAGGCGGGCAGCTCTATAATGTAGTCCCTGTGCGAGCTTAGTATTTTTCAACATAAATCCCTGGCAAACGAAAGGTCAGCCACTTCCCTTTGCCTGAGCAGCAACGAGAGCGATGGTACTGGGCGTTATCTTGTATTATAATATTTCGATTACTTCCGCACACATCTCTTATCCAAGTTTCTTAAGAAAGCAAAAACAGTAACTCTGACCAAGCCAGTGGCTAACATTTTGGGCCATAGACTTGGACAGAAACCTATATTTAACATCATAAACCGACTGATAACAAGTAAGAATTCCAACCGGGCCATGGCAAACCAGTGACAAATTTACAAGCAGTTAACCCAAGAAGCTGATCACGTTACTGAAAACAAAAATGCAGATGGCGATCAGGCCGGAACTTGAACATAGGAAAACCTAATTGAATGCACATGTAAAACGCTTTAACCGCTTGGCTACGCTGCCTTGAGTAAGCATTCGTGGGGTGGCGTAGTTCTCATTTTCCGAAGATCAAACCAATGTTAACGCATTTGGTCGAAATACTGAGGAGGTTAGAAAACAATCCCTACTCCCCGAAAATGGACGTGGTCGCTTTCGAGAGGCTTCCAATTATGAATTCTTGACCAGGAAGATTTAGTTTGTTGGATCACAGGCGGCCCAAACTCATTACATTAACGCGGACGTGACTCTTGCTTGCGAGCGGTGTTGTGTTACAAACGGTTATTTACAAAGGCTTGTATGGGATCGATCGGTTTTTCTTAAAAGAGATAAAAAATGTTATGTTTTTAAATAAAATCGACTTACCTTATTGCCTTGTTGTATTCTTTGTTGTTTGCCCGCGTCTCAGGCCGTTTTGAAGCGTTTTCGGCGAGTTAGCGCTATTTTGGTGTCCCACTGCTAAAAGAAAGATAAGGCAG
>BOPM01001055.1:92086-94363 GCA_022179025.1 Porites australiensis | reverse complement strand
TTGTTTTGCAGCAATTAACTTTTATATTTGCAGCATGTCCCCTGTGGGCCACCATATTAAACAGAGGTAAAAGAAAATCATTTCGTGGTAAACTGCATTTGTGATCAAATCCTGTCAGAAAACATCTGCAGAATAACCATAGGAACTAATTGCTCAATATGCATGGAACAGACCAGCTTCCTCAACCTCTAAATGCGGACTCAAAGTGGTAAAATAAAATTTACTCAGTGTAGAATACTCCATGCACTGCATAATACTATGCAAAAAGAGAGCAAGAAAAACCACTGTTGTTCAAGCTGACTCTTCGGTCATGTTTTGCACTTTCAAAAGCTCAATCTCCCTTCTCACAAGCTATATACCGGTATTTATATATTAGTCGTGTTTGGCCTGTCAATGCTCAATTCAAATCAGACTAAACACATTAAACTGTGTAACAAACTAGCCAATCAAAAATGCTCACATATGTCCTTGGGACTGTGGGATTCAAACATGATATTGTGAAGGAAGTTTAGCCAAGGAAGATCATCATTGCAAGTTTAACTTTAAGCTTAAATTATGACAAACAATTTAACAAAGGGGGGTAACTATGAGTTGTAAAAAGGGGAGTACCTATGAGTTATTTTTTTGTCACTACGATGACATCACTTTTGTGACTCCACTTACAGTGTTAAGTGTTCAGTAGCTAAAACCAGGCTTACACCTGTCTTTAAACTGCATTTAAGTTTATTAATTCACAGTACAAAGACACTGTCTTTCAGTAGCATACAAAATTGTACACATCAGCTACATACATACAGTCGTAGATAAATCACTGTTTTAAAACGAAATGAGCTACAGTGCAATGCTGCATGTAAAAAGTTGTAACGTAAAGCACAATTCTGAAAGCGCCTTTCGCTATTTTGCAACTAGTAAACAGTAACTAGAGTACAAAATGTAATGGAAAAGATCTTCATGGTATCTGTAGTTATTGAAGCCTTCAAAAAGTTGTTTGGTATACAGCGACTGGGCTTTTGAAGTCACCTTGCATAGCTCATCAGCCAGACTAGATGGGATTTACCCTGTGCAAATTCACCTGATCGAGATTCGGAATTCACCTGATTACTAGAGCGTCCATAATAAAGAGGTTAAGTTTATATTGAATTTACTCTCTGGGGCCAAAATTTAGTGTCCGTTGTCCGTATTAGAGAGAGTCCATATTATAGAGTTATATTTTTAAGGTCAATATGGGAGAATTTTGTCAGGACATTGGAAACTGTCCGTAACATAGGAGAGGTGTCCGTGCTGAGAGGTTTGACTGTAGTTTAGTAGGAGAAAGAGAGATCCATTTGTGGTGTGTTCACATCTTCCATAAAATGTCCACTGACAGATGGAATTTTATGCAGCTTTTATGCAGTGATGTCAAAAAAGTGTGACTTCTTGTTTGGCCTAGGAGAAGTATAAAATTAATGTATTTTGCTTTTTTGATGTCTTTATTGCTGTTGCAGTTGTTGTTGCTACAGCTCTCTTTTGATCTGAAGGGGCACAGTGTCATGACATATAAATTTGTATATAGTGAAACTACCGGTTATTACGAAAATGTTCCTGTGTTGTTAAGCGGTACTTTTTACACCTACAGTGTAAGTGCAAATAAAAATGAAACTTTCATCATTAATGAAGACATGAAAAATCATGAATATTTTGTTATTTGAAAACTCAGTGAGGCTAATATTATTATTTTCAGCTTGAATTATTCTTGCATCTTGAACAGATTGCTGAAAATATTTTGTTCCTTTCTTTTTTTGCCATTTAAAGGGAGTCAGAAATTTGCATTTAGGAGGGTACAGTGTTGTCAATTTACGTGATTTTTCTAGAATGAGATTTTAATAGATCAATTGAAAATTTATGGTATAGCAATTTACAACAAGTTTAGAAAGTTAGAAAGAATTGTACATGATGTTTCAAAAGCTGAGTAGCAGACACATTTAACATTCAAGTTTGTTTTGTAGATGTTTTAAATAATTGTTGTGACTTAACCTTATGGATTAATTAAGTTGGCCAATGGCATACAGTGTATTTTGTATTTTTATTTAATCTACAGATTTCGTAGTTTTTTAAAGTACAAATTCATCAAAACACAATTTTTCACAAATTTTTTCAACACTCTGTCACCAATTTGGCACACCATTAACAGGGTGCAACAAAAGTGCTATCTGATAGCCCAGGGCTAGTGAAGCAACTCATGAGGTGTCAATTGAGTAAGCAGCATTTGCCAAGATAAAGAGTAATCTGAAATGCTAC
>BOPM01001055.1:82086-87086 GCA_022179025.1 Porites australiensis | reverse complement strand
GTGTACTTAAAATTACAACGAAAGTTACACTCCTTTGTTAAATTGTTTATCATAATTTAACTGTAACCCACATTTAAGACGTGCTTGATTTTGCTTGGCTAAACATCCAGGTTCTTGTATTTTGGGGTATTAAAGGGGCAAATGTCTGCCAAGAGGTTCTTATTAGTAAGTGATTACTGTAACTCCCTCTATAGTCAAACCAGTCAAACCTGTATTAAGCGGACCTCTATAAGCGGTCACCAATTAAAGTCCTGGAAATAGCTTCCCTTAATTATTGTAAAAACTGATCTGTATTTAGCAGTTACCCTTATTAAGCAGCCGTGGTTACCTGTTTTCAAAGTCCCAATGAGTATTAAATTTGTTATTATTATTCATTCAAAATATTTCCCTGATTGTGATTGGCTAAAAGCACACGCATAATTCACCATAACCGGTCACTGATGACCAAATTTTGAAGAATTTTGTGTTTAACGAGGAAATGACGTCAAAAATGCAGCGTTTTGCAGGTTAATGCACCGTTAACCGGGAAGACCTGGGGACGAGGTTGAGTTGTTTTGGTTGTGAACTTGAAAAATTGCGGACATTTCACTCGTTTCAAGAGTAAGAACTAGGCGTAAAAATAGCTAAAAACATGGCAAGAGCAGCAATAAGACAACTCGAAGGCGAAATCTGCTATTTGGAGAATATTAGCGGAGCTGAACAACCCTAAATGTGCATTATGATATCGAAGATGAACTTAACATCGATGGATCGATGGAGGTTAGCATGTTTTAGCCATATTTTTAAACTGGGAATTATTTTGAATGAATAATAAAACAATTATTGAATTCGGCTTTCGTAGCATATGAAGAATTATGGAGATCTCGGAGGGTGTTATCCGTCGAGGCCGTAACACCCTCCTCGATCCATAATTCTTCATAAGATAGTCAGCCTCATTCATTAATTGTTAATTGTCTTTACCTCTATTAAACTGTTCCTTTGACAAGATATGCCATACTAGTGCAAAAGCATACACTGTGTAGGGCGTTTAGTGGTCCTTTACAGACTTGCCAACCCCCAAAGGGCAAAAAATGTGAGATTCTGAACCTGGAGATGGGAAAAGTAGTGCAGAGAAATGGGTATAAAGCGGTGGGCCATAAATTATTGGGCAAAACAAGGATCGTCGGGTAATTTTAATAGCTTATAGGTCAAAAAAGATGCACTTGAAACGACAAAATTGAAGGGAAAGGAAAGATCTTTTCCGTTTTTTTGGTCCTTACCTTAAGTTGAAGACCAGAAATTTACCAGTCGTTAAAGAACAAGAAATAAGTTATGTGAAAAAAAAACAAATGATAACTGTTTGTCCTGTAGCAAGTGAGATCGCAGTGAAATGGGGTGTGAATAGTTGTTATTTAGTTGTTATTTTGTAGAAAATGCCAGTACAGTCAATATAACTTAAATATCAATTAAATCATTATATTTCCGGCCTTACCGTTTCAGTTTGACGTTATGCCTGAAACTACAGTGAAGGTCACCAAGGATTCACTTACGATTAGTGGACTAAGGGATTTTTACTATCGAAAAGGAAAAACTGTTCAACTAAAAGATGCTGACCCAAATGACATTCAGCTTTTTATTGACAAGATGCCCGCCTCTGTAAAAAGTAAGAGTGCCAATATAATATAATATAATATT
Organism: Porites australiensis; assembly: GCA_022179025.1. Classification (NCBI taxonomy): domain Eukaryota; kingdom Metazoa; phylum Cnidaria; class Anthozoa; order Scleractinia; family Poritidae; genus Porites; species Porites australiensis. Next base: position 85,412 of record BOPM01001055.1, on the reverse strand, counting down.
TTTAAATTTTGGTTTAAGTTTTGGTTTTGGAATAAAGAGGCACATGGTTAAACCTCTGTGTATATGTTTGGAAACAGGCAGATCAAGATTAATATGGTGAGGGTAGCTTTAGTTATTTTGGTTTTAGTTTTTAAATATAAAGAGGAATGAGGTTAAACTTACTGTATGTACGTAGGTTTAGAAACAGGTAGCTCAAGCTTATGGCGACAGTTATATTGTTAGTTTGTTTTGTTTTTTCTTAATTGAGAAGCATTAAGTTAATTTGTATGGATTAATTATCCATGGACTAATTCGTACATTTGTATGGATGGCCAGGCTTAAATATTTAAAATTGTTGAGTGAAATATTCAGACTTCATTTTATAAGCATTTGGTCAACCGGCAATCCTCGCGTCAAAACATTGTTCGCTGTTAACAGTGTCAAGAGGGGTGTCTGTAAAACGCGGACCGGATACCTGCGGATGCGAATGGGAAAATGCGGATGGAAAAATGCGGAAAGACGCTAAAAAAAGTAAAAAGAATAAGACGAGAAATACGGATGGCAAAAATAAATCAAGTCGCTGTCGCATGGTTGGGCGCCCTTCATGTACGGAACTCGTTGTCAATAGTTGGTACAGGTTACCCAGGGTTTTTTCTCAGTCCTTTGAACCCTGTGATTCCTTTCATTAATGTCACAAAAACAAGGACGCTCCGTTCCTCCTCCTTAAAACCACGCATGCTATGGTACACTTCTCCTTTGAGTATATAGCCTGGATATAGTGCACTCAACTAACAGAAGAGAAAATATTCTCAGGACAATCAATTCGAGAATAATTTGTTTGAGCGCCTCGAGGCTAAAAATTGCAGCATCAAAAAGCAAAAAGGCGGAACGTAAGTACGTAAGTTTCCGATTTGGCAGATGCCAATCAACTCCGCCTATCGGGTGAATTTATGAATTCGAATTTTAAAACTGTAAAATATACTGCCTATTGAAAAGAAATAACAGACTTGATAAAACGTGATTAATCGCAAAAGTTATTCCCCGAAAAGGTGCAAAAAAACTCGCCTAATCTTAAAGCAGCCTAAAAATCAAAATCCCGCAGGAAACGTGTCCCTAGTGAAACGTATTAATGAAGGTTACTTTCTGTCTCATTTGTTTTTGTTTTAAATTTTTCTCCAAACGAGATCAGCTGATGCACATGCGCATTTCATACCATTTCTTAGCCGGCTTGGCTGTTTTGCATGTCACAAGATACGCGCGTGAAACAGATATTTAGAAGCGCATCCGGAATATCTAAACAAACCTTGTGGAGTTGAACTAGTTACAAGCCGAAATCGTGATTATAGACCCTAAGCCATAGGAGACCACTCATTTCTTTATATATACTATTAAAATAGAGAATTCATCGATGGATTTGTCCAGGGAAAGCCATTGACATCGACGAATACTTCTGAATTCGATCATTAGTGGACGTGAGAAATGACACGAAATCTGTATAAATCATTGTCGAAGGAAGCCTGATTTTCCAAATATATGTAACCTTTTCCATCGATTTTCCAAATATATGTAACGATTATTTGCTCGCCAATGTTATTGATTCATTTCTTTTGTTATTTTGGCAAACGAAATCGATTTCTCCCGCCCAGCGCTTGCGCGTTTCTCACCTGTTCTGTTCATGTTCCTTTGGATACTGTTTTTAACCAAATATGATAAAATATCGTTATAGGATGAGTTAACATTTGCTCAAAAGGAGGTTTTCTGTAAAAGACTGAGGATCGAATGAAACACTAGGCAAGATTGAAACGGATTTCTAGATGTATCCGACGCGTACATTTGATTTCGGGTTGAGGTAAACGCTTTTCAAACTGGCAAAAGTAGTGTCCAGGTCAGCGCGTTCCCATAGCTGACTGTGTCCCTTTAATGAATATTTTGAACGTCTGTATCGAGCAACCGAAAACTCGTCATTAAAAACGTGACAGACGATATTCGGTTTATTTGAACCGCTCTCGTCTATCTGGGACGCAGCAACCAAACATGAAATTGCTCTTAACAAGCCTTTATAAAGATTTTAACAATGTCTACACCAGATCACTCCTTTTTATTCGTTACATACATTCATACACTGTTTACAGGTAGCCATTACGACATCTGAAGGAGGATCGTGAAGTTATCGCTATATTAACATCTCTCCTTACAGATAATCCAACTGGCCCAGGAAAGGTTAGTCACACCACTAGGGTCTATAACGTCCCCTACTCTTTTCGAACAGTGGTGTGGGTTCCTTTACGTCCTGCAAGAACCAGATAAGTGACAGTACTGTGAGAGGGACCTACGGTTTTTTGTCCTTATCCGAGAAGACTAGAAAGTGTAACCGTTTGAAGATGTCATTATAAAGGCAGCACTTTCTTCTCAGTTATTTAAAGACCCTGAGTGTTGGTCCGGCTGGGGTTTGAACCCGCGACCTCCCGCCCAGCAGACCGGCGCTATGCCGACTGAGCTAACCAGGTGGCGGTTTCATTGAAAAAACCTTTGCGTAAAATTGTGAAAATGGAACGAAGGCCAGACAAACGCTTCTGTTGAGGGTGCGGCATATTGCTTGAAAAAAATCTCTGTGGAAAAACCCTCATTAAACAAGACCTATTCACCCAAAACCAGAAGAAAAATAAGGATTTGTAGATATCAAGACAAGAAACATATCTTTTACGTCCCATCTCTTAAGTTGAGCAGGTGGTAGGCTCTCCCCTTTAAAGTCGTCAAAAAAAAATTCGCAGATTTAAAAGGACCCAGTTTGCTCAGGAAATTAGAAAAGACCCGAAAATGAAAAAGAAACCATTAGTGTAACAGTAACGTACCCCTTGATTTTAAAAACGGGTAGTTCAGAGTCACGCTCTGAACTGTCTTCCATGACAGAGTAGACCAGAGTCCAGGCGGAGTGTGCCAGCGTTACATGAAGAGCCTTTTCAATACCAGGCTCCTCCACACATGTCCAATATACACAAACGGATACGATTCGTCAAACCGATGGTCCATTGGTACCAATGGTTCGATTGGTATCAATAGAAAAGCACATCATTCCAAAGGTTCTATTGGTGAATATGCATCTCATTAAGGGGACTTCGATTATTTTCCCATGTAGTCTGGCTGGATACAGGGAAATTCCAATGGTCCATTGGTACCAGTGGTACGATTGGTACCAATAGAAAAGCACCCTATTCCAGTGGTTCTATTGGTGAATATGCATCTGATTAAGGAGAGTTATATTGTTTTCCCATGTGGTCTGGCTGGGTACAGGGCTATTCCAATGGTCCATTGGTACCAATGGTACGAATGGTACCAACGGAAAAGCA
>BOPM01001055.1:68410-82076 GCA_022179025.1 Porites australiensis | reverse complement strand
ATTTAAGCACAGGTACGCCCCCAAAATTTTTTTAGGACAATCCTTTGCTTTGTAGCTTTAGTTTACAAGTGATATTTTCTTGAGAACAGCCGTCTTACGGAAATCATTCGACATTAGATTCTCATACAAACACTGTAACTTCTAACACGTTTGCCTACTCGTCAAGATGGCGTCGAAAACCGTGAGAAGGTCTATTCAGATATTACTTACTTATGAAGTAAGTCATCCACGTAGAATAGACAATATTTGATAATTAAAGAAACGAGTAGATGTGTCACTTATATATGATGTACTGTTAGAGTTTTCTATTCAACGGGTAAGTCGACTTATAGAATAGGATTTTACCCAAGTTACTTATTACGTATACAGTGAGTATAGGTCGTACACTTAAAATAGACAATATTTTAAAAGAAACGAGTAGATATCTTGCTATTTGCAAGTCTTACAGGACATTCAATAAATATACAACTATGGCCGCTTTTGAAGCCGAGGTAGACTGAGGCGATTTCTCTCTTGTTGAGACTGTTATGATGAGGGCGTGTCTTGTCTCGTGACCACAATGCATTTATTTATTCCAGGAATTCTGACAGGAATGACATCGTAGAGATCATCGTATACAGCTCCGCACAGCTGCTAAACACATCGAACACTCATTGTTAGTCGCCATGCATTTCTTGGCAATTGAGAGGTGTGAGTAAGCTCATTCTCTATGATCTCAGCGCTTGGAGGTAAATCAGGGCATTCAGAGCTAGGAGCATAGAAACTCCAATCCAACCACTTGAACAGTGGAGTTTAAAGAGACAAAGGTAAATTGTAGTCTTGTTTATTCAAACCAATGCCGTATGGTTTTAGATTTGACGACAGGGGTCAAGTTTTATTTAAAAAGAAGTATGTTACCTTGTTTTGGCTCTTGGAATCATAACGGCGAAATACTTCCCTTCAAGACCTTCAAGAGTATGGGAAATCACGGAAAAGAGCTTTATACGTGAGAATATTATTTGCAAATTCGATACCAGTTATAATTCAATGACCTGAATCATGTATAGCTTGTATTAGTACAAATGTTTGCAAGACATCTGCCGATACACAGAAAGCAGTTCTCGAAAAGAACAATCATGACGGTTATGAATGTAAATACGAACGCAGTTGTGTAAACTTAACATTGCTTTCTGTTCGATTCTTATTTTTGTCTAAGGTTCAATCTTTTCTTTCTTTTGATGGTCGTTGTGCGTTGTCATTTTTCCGTACTTTGGCAAGACTCGGCATATTGCTAGTAGGTGGGTAAAAGCGGAAGTGTGGTTTTGCCGAACGTGTGTTTATTTCTCATTTCATCAAGACAGACAAAAATTGCCTTGCACAATTTCTGAACAAAGTTAAAAGTAATACATTGATCTTTGCAAGTTATTAGAAGTTGTTTTGAAACAGTCTAGCCTATCTCCAGCGTATAAAAAATACGTAGCTTTTGTTTATTAAGGAAATCCCGAAGACAATGCGGAAGTTTACCTGTTTCTGGGAATTGTGTGGTCCTACAGCGGATTAAGTTTGAAGGTGGAAATATCACGGTGAGGATAAAAGCTACCGGTAGTATTCAGTCTTCAGTGACTAAAACAGTGCGAGTCTGCAGTTAATTAAAAGACTTGTAATTCATAATTGTTAAGAGACAAAACTGGTACATTTTAACTTGAGTTTTTTTCAAATGAATGTCGCTTGGTTTAGCTTGATGTGGAGAACGCATGTGTCGACAAAAACGAAGGGCGCTGAAGATTGCAAAGAGTTTTTACTGACAGAGCCAAATAAAGGATGCTAAGCATATTACTGCAGCGTCTACTTGTACTTCTTCTTGAACTGTATCTCACATCAAACCGACAATAACTTTTGACAGCTGGCGTATCAGGCTGAGACCGTGTTTATCATAAATATGGTCCCAAGTGTTTCGATTCCGATCTGTTTCTGAAAATTAGTGGTTGTTCAAAGGCCTAAGGAGTGAGCTTTAAGAAACATTCGGGCCTGTGTCTGATAAATAGCGGTATCGACTGTACATGTTGACTTGGGAGACAACCTTGCAGGAAATTGGTAACGATGAAAACTTTGCTATTCCTTTTTGGGAAAGTAAAACACAATGTGAGCCAGCTATTTGTTCCGAATAGCTTCTTGGTGTAACAAAACAAGTTGGTGGAACTTTGAAGGGCAAATACTTTGACAACTGGTGCGTCATTTGCACCAGCGAACAAACCCATTTCTCGACAAAGATGTGTGACCCAATGAACAAGAAAACTGGTTTGGAAACGATCACTGAGAAGGAAATGGAAGGAAAAGTAAGAAAACAGGGATATACAATGACATTTCCAGGCAAAGAAGAAGTCAACTTTGCACTCCGGTTTGAAACTTTTGACCTGCCACCCTGTGGCAAAGAGTCAAGCTGCAAATTTTAAAAAGATCCTTGAAGGCTACGTCAGTGCAAAGACCGGTTATCCTTTGCCAAATGTCCACACCTTTTGACATAACCAGGTTCACATAGTCGTGGGTGGAGCCATGGGAGATGTATCTTGTGCGTCAAACGACTCAATCTTTCCTCTTCATCATTTCTTTGTGGATCGTATTCATAAGAAATGGCCTCGCAAGTTCAACAAGAACGCTTCGGTTCCTTCAACCTACAACGCACCCATCGGACACAACAAAGATAACGTCATTGTACCATTTTATCCTGTGTTATCGACAGTATACGTATACTCATCAACAGATGTTTATTAATAAGAAGTCTTTCGAGTTCGGTTATGACTACGACAATGTCGACGAGAATGATAAGTATACATTAAGTTTCTACATGACCTTCCTTTACTTTTTCCTTTAACTTGAATGCGATTTAGTGTAATTGTAGTGTAGCCCTTTGAGGGAAAATATGTCACTCGAACCCCGCTGTACGGACACCCACCGTTAATTACGAACAGTTTTCTTTGTTCCCGGGGAAAGCCATTACCTCTCTAAGTCTTAGATTCAATTCCTTGGGAGTTCGAATGGCCCCAAAAGAAACTGAAAACAATGCTTCTGCAAAACTTTGGGGTGACAAACAAAGAGCATTATGGGTATGTTATGGAATTTTCTGTAGTGGTCAATAATCGTTATTGCGGACAACGGACGCTTTGGTCTCTCGAGTCAACAGATATAAATTTCTCATAATCATATTGGTAGGGAGAAACCAACACTGAACATGCAGCGTAATCATTTGAGCTTACTCTTCTGTTTTAACCAGATTTTACTCTTACTATCCTCATCATCATCAATATCGTGATCGTTATCATTACTTATTTTCTTTATTTTTGCTACATATTATACCTTTGAAGAGATTGAAAACGTTACGTTTTTCCTGAACGTGTAATATTCGTTATCTCACGCTTATTAAGGATAATGTTAGATTCAAACAGACCCTTCCATCTTAGGTTGCGTAGCAGACGCCGTTTGCCTCAGAGCGCCTTCTGTACAGGCTATGTTTAGCTTGTATGGTTTGTTTTATTTTAATAAATTAATGTTCAGACCACGTGATGTTCTCCAGGAACTTGCCTTTTGTCCTTTCATAAATTAATGCTCCCGCACATCAGGACGAAATTAGAAAGAGACGGTTCTCTGAAGTACCATCACTTAAAATAATGGTAAAACAAAACATACAAGCCAAAAAGGTCAATTGTTATCGTTGGTTGTAACATCGATCAGTGCCAATCGTATCATGCATGATGCGCCATTTATTGTACCTTCAATCGTAAGTGTATCACTTGTAACTGAACTGATCAGTGATCAATCGAAACATGCCTTGCCCTCTAAAATCAGTAGTTGTTCATTTTTTTACGGATTCTTAATTATCCCAAATTTTTAACAATATTTAAATCGTCAGGCAAATCTTCTGATGATGAGACAAAAGTAGAACCATATCGAGTGGCCAAAGGACATAAACTCAGACGCATTTGCTCGCAGGAAAGTTACTGCATCGGATTCTACTTGTCCGACAGACGGTGTAAGTTTGGCTTTAATGTCCACATTACTATTAATACCGGATAGCTTTTGCGCCGGCGCGAAAACCATACAGGATAGGGCTTCTGTTCACACATAAGAATAGTGATTTCTTTTCGGCGCGATTTCTGTAACGGAGCGAAACTGCGCCGCGCCGATCCCTAGAGTGGAGAGTGAGTTACATATCGGATAGGTGTTCACAGACTTCACACTATATCGGATACCTTTTATATTATAATTTACAAAAAAATTCACTACCAAGTTGTTTTGGACAGTAAGCGTTCACCGTTGGGATTGCGCTAGTTTCTTATTGATGCTGAAAACAAGGCTGCTAATGGTCCATGAAGGCTAAAATAGCAAAAATGTAGCTAAGCGTTTGAGATTCTAATCGCCTTTTCCGACTTGCTGGACTGGCTTCCACTTTAAACAAGACACTGCAGAAGCGTTAGGTCGGGCTTTAATAATATATGTAAACTTTCGCTTATTCACCATTTTCTGATAGACCGTAACGCATCTTAGTAGTAGTACCAATATATAGCCATTTCAAAACCAACTTCACGGCACTTAAGAGACTGTTCTATGCTGGTGCGCATGCTAACCATGTGGAGTTGTTTCCTACAGCATCTCGCTGGATGATTTCTTGTCGGCTGGCTGCGGTTGGATGTTTCCATGACTTGTTGATCACGATCGAGGAGTCAGTTTGTGGTTGGTTTGTATCAGCTAAGTACATCTGTTCTTCCTCGTCGATTTCCGGCTGTCTGTAGAGAAGAGAGACAAACGGTCGTTGACTTAAATTAGCCTAAAAAACAGCCTACCTTTTGCGTTTCCCCTCTAATATCCTAGCTATCCAAACGCAAGGTCGCTTGCAACTTTTTTAAAAGCCGTCGTTTACGTTGTGAAACACTAGCACCGTTTCCTTTTGTGTTTATGTTGCATTTCTTTAGTTTGCTATAAACTTACTTCATTTGTAAAAGTTTTCCAGGCAAACGGGCTGTTGTGAAACTGCTGTTTTTGTCATGGAGACAAGCATATCAATCGACGACAGGTGGATTTTGATTAAAGCGCTCTTACTTCCAAAGTCTTCAACAACAGTAAAGCGTCGATGGAACGGTTTTTCAGCGACGTCCATTCCTGCATTCTTTCTTGGTTTGAAGGCAATAAAAAGCGCATAGATATTTTAGATTCATTTAAACCGCTTAAATGCGGCTGATCAGTATAAACTGTGTGAGAGTGTGTGCTAATACTTAAATTGAACCTTAAAATCCCACGCCTACAACTAGATTACAACAAAGCTATTAAAAAGTCTTTGAAACTTTGTGGAAACAAATGACTGAACTTGACGTCGTAAGTAACTTCAATTCCGCGCGCCAGAATCGCTTTCGATCCTTAGAAACAAGTAACCATGGAAACAAAATCATCCAAACAAATAACAGTTTTTTCAACTGGTTGAGGCCAAGAAGAGAAAATTTCACGACAACCAGATTTTCCTAAACAAATTAAAGAAGTTCTAACACTTTTGAATGAACAGTTGACGCAGTAGTTTGATGACTTAAAGGCAAAAGCAAAGTTAGTCTGGGAGTTTTCGTGCGTGCCCTGTACTTTTGCTACAAGCTTACGCCACCGAGGAAAATAACGGGAAGAGAGCAGATGTGAAAATAACAAAAGTTTTACCTTCCTCGCTGACATTTCCTGAAGCAGTCGAAGTTCCTAACATTGTTAGGAGGAAAATTATGTAGATTAAAAACTTTTTCATTTTGTCAAGAATAACTTTTCTCTTTCCAAAGTGCAACACGAATCAACTTGTTTAGAAACGTGGAACGATAAAAAACCCGAAAGACAAAATAGAAAGTTTTCCTGCGCGCGTTAAGTTTATGGAAACACTCTTTTATCCTCCTATATATTGCAACTGTTCATTTTGTTAATAACAATGACACGTGAAACGTTACTCTAAAGGCTACATTTACCCTAGAGTCGATTTTTCCGGATTCGTCAAGAATTATATGGAAACTTCAGATACCGGATTCCTTTCATAGTTCACACGCAGATCCCGGCGCATGCGGGGCACTGCCTGGCCTTATTTAGCCTAAGTGGGTTTGTAGCCTGAACAGGGTATGGTTTTCTTTCACAATCTTGAGTCTTAAACGGGGTATACAATTTCAGTATTTATAAATTAGTGTTTTTGAAGAGAGTGTCTTTTTGGACCTGAAGCCTTTCCAAAGAATTAATTCAAGGGTTGGCGATGAGTAATCTCCATCTGTGCTACCGACAATTTTGATCCAAAACATCTAATTCCATAATGTTATTTTGAAAAATATCTCTATTCTGTATGCAAAAAAATGAACGAATTAGGGTCATAAAATAGGTTCTCTTTTGTTAATCAGGGTTGCAAAATGAACGATTTTTGTCTTCAACCGGGGTCAAGGTTTGAAGGCGCTTCTCGTTACTCCTCTACCAAAACGTCCCTTGAGTATATATCTCACGGAACAGAGGGTTTCAGTGGGGTGGTAGCGTTGACGATTGACGGTTAATTTTTACCAGTTTTGATGGGTTACGGTCAAATTTTGAAATAAATAAATAAATAAATAATGATTTGGAGGTAACACATCCACAAAATGGTTCTTTGTCTGGCCTGATTCCTAGTCGAATTGGAATTTGCAATTAATGGAATTTTTGGCTTTTGAGGAGAGGGGAAAACCGGAGTACCACGAGAAACCCATCAGAGCGAAGACGAGAACCAACAAAAAACTCAACCCACACATGACGTCCACGCCGGGATTTGAACTCGGGCCACATTGGTGGGAGGCGAGTACTATCACCACTGCGCCATCCCTTGCTTCCCAAAACCAAAAACTTCTGACGGTTGACGATTATTGAAAATCGTTTTTGAGTTTAAAAGTTAAAGTAAATATTAACTTCTGTATAGATTAATTTCAGTTGACTGTTGTGTTTTGGAGGTTTTCTTGGCCATGCACTTGCAGAAAAGTTCGAAATATTTTCATATATGAGCAGTTTTTGGAATTGTAATTTTAAGAGCATGGGAACTGGTTTTTCCAGTTTTATAGATTCTTCAGGAGCTAGAATCCCGTGAAGATCAGCTGAACTAATAGCGAAATTTGAAATACATTGAAACTTTTTTACCGTTAATCGTTAATCTTAATATGCATTTTGACAGTTGAAGGTAAAAAAATAACTTTTTTTGATGGTTGATTGTAAACCCCATTGAGACCCTCTAGATTTTAAAGGGGTGAAAGGTCCCGTCTCACAGCAGTTTCACATAATTTGACTCTGTGGAACTTAGGTATGTGACAAACCTCTGACAGTGACCACCCTAACCTGCGATCAGGCGGTCATTCTTCCCTTTTTCTGATCGCCTGATCGCAGGTAACGACCACCCCTAGTACCTATCTCTATTGGGGGCATTCAGCACTAATAATTAGTGCTGAATCATAATTTACATTGTGTAAAAGTACATCCTGCAAGCAGTCTTGCAAAGTCTCCTCCCCAATCCCCTCACAACACAAAGCCGGATATGACAATTCATACCGATATCAGTGAAATAACTGGTTAGTGCAGACATGACTTGACGTTTGAGGCATCTTTTAGCCCATGGAGGGGGGTCTCAACAAATTTTTATACTGCTCCGCCCCGAGGTCCAATCCCTTACCCCTTTATATACCATTTTTCACGAAAAAAGTACCCGTTTCGTGTACCTTCTATTGTATATATTCTATCGTATACCTTGTTTAGAACTTTGCATCCTTTTTAACTGCTGTAAATGCACTGTCGTTTAAATAAGAATTAATCACAAAATTTCCTCGACTTTATAAAGCCTTAAAATTCATCCGTTAGCCCTTTTGGCCCTTTCACAGACTTATATCACAGATTTTCCTACCCTTTCGTATACTTCAACGAGTAAAATCTCTACCCTTTTATATTCCTGAAGCCTGAAAAAGGTTTCCCTTTCGGGCGGAGCCTCCCCGTATAGGCCATTATGGGGAGTACCCCCCTCCCTCCCCCAGGTCTTTTTGACGACCAGTCTCTCTCTCTTTATACAGACAGGCTGACCCAAGCCGCCCATTGCAGTTCATTGTCTTTGTTGGAAAAAACGATCTGCATTCTAAAAAAAAAAAGAAAAACAACCGCAATAATTTATTTGAAATATTAAAGAAAAAACGATAAGGGTGAAGTTGATAATACAATTAAGGAGTAATAAATAGCATTATTTATCACCAACAGATATTTTTTTGCTTCTGTTAACGATGTCATTTAACACCCTCCACAAACGGCGAGGATCAACAGCAGTATATATTTGAAAAAATATCATAAAATTGTGCTGAACAGTTACACAAAAAATAGTAATAAAACAATCTTTTATTTAGTGTACTCACCATCTGAACAATGTGCTCATAATGAACTCGAACTCGAACTCGAATCCAAACTCGATGTTTCGGGATTCGAGGCTGCGGCTTGTAATGAGATGATGTAAAATTGACTTTCCCGCGTCCTGACCACATTAGTCCGAGTTTCACTAGTACCATGAACAAGTTTAGTCTAGTAACCTGTGAAGGTGTAAAGGCAGCCGTTATCTCTCCTCGCTCTACGTTGTCTTAACTAAGTCTATCCAAATATTTTCAATCCTTACTGGACAGGAGTTGCACGAGTTAGGTCTGCAGTCAATCCTGAACTCTCTTCGTCCACGATTAAAAGCACAGATGATCACTATAGCGAATAAAATGAAAAAGAATTATGTGGATAAAAGTTACATGAATACACAATTCAGGCTTGGATATTTTCATCGCTTGGCTTTGCGAAAACTGAAAAATTACAGTTTAACATTTTTTTATAATATCCACTGGTCTTTAAATACAAGGGATGAAACCTCCGAATGAACAGCAAATGTCGAGAGCAAGCTTATCATGGTAATCTTTGTTCATTTTATTCGATGTTTGCGGCCGGGAATCAATTGTACTCCACTTTACTCCTAGTTTTGTCTTTTCTTTTTTAATATTGCTTTTTGGACAAGGTTATTGAAACTATGTGTTCACTTTATTTGCTGTATTACTTCCCAAAATTTTTAATGATGGCGTGTTACATATCGTAAAGACCGCTATTTATGTGCAAATACAGTCATGTGATTTCACATGATAGACCTCGGGGATGTTAATAATTTATTTATCCAATGAATAATAGCCTTAGTCTACCTGGCTATTTGATAAAGGCAGTAGTGAGGGGTGGGGGGGGGGGGGGGGGGGTAAGTCCTCCTGTAATTTAGGGGGTCAGTTCTCTCAGGAACATGCTTCAAAGAATAATAATAATGAAAACCAAATTATCAGAATCGTAATTTCCAGCATTCTAAGGAGTAAATAATGAAAGTGATAGTGTTAAGGACCGTTTTAATTACGATTTTTTTCTATAGGTAAAGCGGTTTTGCCTTCGTTGTTCAGTGATGTTGTTTCTTTTTGCATTTGTTACAAATGAACAGCTGTCAAAAGGCGTTTTTAAACAGAGCGGCAGCGCGGTCCGAGACCTAAAAATCGTGAAATTTTAAAAGAAGTCTGGTACAACTTTAGGGATTTAACATTTTCTATGTAGACAACTTATGTATTCTACCAAGAGTGTTAAATTGACCTAAAATAACGTTTGGTGCAATGATTCTCAGATTTTTCCAAAGCCGGGCCGGCTGAACTGACTGCAGAGCCTTACCCTCTCTGTCCCGTTATTCTCTCTTGATAAAACGTATTTACGTAAATACGTAAAGGTTTATGGTTATTTATTTGAGACACATTTCAGGGGGAGCTTAAAAGAAACGGGGGCCTTAATTGGGGAGGGGACGGGGAAGGCTTATTTGATTTAGCGAAGATAGTTTTATCAGTTCTCCATAAAAACTAGAATGCAAAGTGGATAAGCCCAAGTACAAGAAATTGGAGGTCATTTAAGCCGAGCATCAAAATAAATCGGAACTTCCAACACGTGAATAAATCATTTCGGATCAGTCCGGATGAAGTTTAAAAGTCGTGATTGATTAATACAGTATATCATTCATTATTAAAGAATAAAAAGGGGGAGGGGAAGGGAGGCTTGAAAGAGACGGGGGGCTTATTTTTAATTTTCTTCCCTTGAATGGGGGGGGGGGGGAGCTTATTTGAGAGGGAGGGCTTTATATAGGATGTACAGTAGTAAAATGATGCACAGGCGATAAGAGGACAAAGGACCCCTAATGTTGCGGAAATTTGATAGAGACCTTTTATTAGACGTGTGTTATTAGAAGCACGTTTTTTGGTACATACATCAAGCTGTAATTGGTTCTTAAAAATACTCTCGTTAATGAACAATGGGTCCACACTACTCGGGTGGGACCACTTTCCTATATACCCGGGGGTACTCCCTATAATGGTGTATACGGGGAGGCTCCGCCGGAAAGGGTTACCTTTTTTAGGCTTTAGATACATGTATAAGAAAGGGTAGTGATTTCACTAGTTTAAGTACAGCTGTAAGTATATTATTAAGGGTAGGGAAATCTGTCATTTGGGTCTTGAAAGGGCCCAACAGGGCTAATAGATGAATGATATGGCTTTGAAAAGTCCAGAAAACGTTCTGTTTTTGAGATTGATTTCTATTTAAAAACCAGTGCATTTATATTTACAGCAGTAGGAAAAGGGATGGAAGGAAGGGAGGTTACATTTGTCAATAAAAGGTATACGAAAATGGTATATAAAGGGTAAAGGGGTGGACCTCGGGGCGGGTATAAACATTTGTTGAATACCGCCACCCCCCCCCCCCACCCCCCCGCCCCCGGGGTGTAAAAAAAAAAGAGTCACCAGGCCGAGACTGGTCTCCTTTGGATGTTCAACAAGCAACCCCCTTATCGCATGTCAGTTTAGTGTAAGTCCCCTCGTTCCCAGTTGGGTGAGTTGGACACATCGCTGTCTTGAATGGGTCTCTTAATCTTGCTGAGGGATGTTTTACTTTTAATGTTCATCAGCTATAGGGAAAAGATTTCTGGATTTTTTTCTGTTTTCATTCTGGTATGCGTGAATTTTTTTCAAGCGTGATATGGCCTGTATAAAATGTTTTTGTTTTTCCCATTCTTCTCCATCATTTAATTGTTTTAACTGTCCGTTCCTAAAACGTATTGCACCGTAGACCATTTTCGCCTGGGTAAGGCGAAACGAGCGAACCACAAAAGAAAAAATCTGCAACAAGTGGAGCAGGTCCGACAGGTTAAAGAGAGAGCAGTAATCCCGGTGGTGACATCACACTTATAAAAAAATGAAAAGAGAAAATCGTGGCTGGGAAAATTCCCTGTCAGATATTTTTATGTGCCGGGTTTACGCTTTTTTTAAGTGTTTGCCTCTCCATTCAGTCACACTGAGAATTTCTCCATTTGCCCGTATTTGTTAGCATAACTTTACTACAGCACAGAGCATTGTTTTCAAACATTAAGGATCTTGAGAAAAATGAAAAACTTCACCTTGAATGTGCATTTTGTTGATCTTGATAAAAGTAAAAACGCCTGAGGGGTAAAGCGTCCATGTTAAGTCCACCAGACGTCCCGAAACATGTAATTACCATGTACAACCAATACCCTCGTAGGGGACTCTTGCCACATTTACCCATGTTTACCCCTAGTTTAGGTAACCGCGTTTCACCCCATTTAAGCATGCTTACCCCTAGTTAACCTCGTTTCAACACATTTACCCATGGTTATCCCTAGTTAACCTTGTTTTACCCCATTCACCCATGTTTACCCCTAGTTAACCTCGTTTTACCCCATTCACCCATGTTTACCCCTAGTTAACCTCGTTTTACCCCATTCACCCATGTTTACCCCTAGTTAACCTCGTTTTACCCCATTTACCCATGTTTACCCCTAGTTAACCTCGTTTTCCCCATTTACCCATGTTTACCCCTAGTGAACCTCGTTTTACTACTTTTACCCATGTTTACTCCTAGTAGACCTCGTTTCACCTCCTTTACCCATGTTTACCCCTAGTTGACTTTGTTTCGCCACATTTACCCATGTTTACCCCTAGTTAACCTTGTTTTACCCCATTTACCTAATTCTGCCTAATTCTGGTCTAGTTTTACTTCACCGCTGCCTACGTGTACGCCTTTTCTGCTCAAAGTCATTTATCCCCCATATACTTGTTGTTATTTACACTTTTTCTGTTTTATATAGTAAGGTACTTCTAACTGTTAGTCATGAGCCTTACGCTTATACATCTTCGTAGGACCTTTTAGGAGGGTATAAGAGCTTTTTTATGAGGGGGTCTACAACTGAAATGTCAAGAACGCTTAAAGTCAATCTAGCATTGCTTATTATACACTTATGTCCAGAAATGCATGCAATGGCGAAAATGGTGAAACTGGGGAAAAATCGCCAGCCGCTCGCGATTTGAATTGGATGCCAAAAGTGGCCCCTTGGAGGCTGGAGATTTTGGCGAAAATGGCGATTTTGGCGAAAAATGGCGATTTTGGTGAAATTGGCAGTTTTGGCAAAAATCGCTAGAGGGCTGCCGATAGTAGCGATAAATGTCCCAGACCCTTGGAGACTGGCAATTTTGGCGAAAATGGCGATTGTAGCAAAATTGGCAATTTTGGCAAAAATCGCCAGAAATGCATGCAATGGAGAAAATGGCAAAAAACTGCCAGCCGCTGGCGATTTGAATTGGATGCCAAAAGTGTCCCCTTGGAGGCTGGCGATTTTGGCGAAAATGGCGATTTTGGCGAAATTGGCGATTTTGGTAAAAATCGCCAGAGGGCTGGCGATATGTGGCAAAATATTCAAATTGGATGCCAAAAGTGGCCCCTTCAAAGTACATAACTAAAGAGGTCCTTATAACTGTGAGGCAACAGTACTAAAAAAAAGTTCAAATTACTTGCCTAATAAGAGGCCCTAATAACTCTGAGGCAACATTTATCAAATACAACTGAATCAAATATATGACAAAACAGCTTTACCTAACTGTCAAACAACATTATTTTATCAAATACGACTGAATCAAATATATCTGAAAACAACAAATGGAAGTCGTTTCAGTTAAGCTAATATGTATTTGTGCCATGTACTTCACAGGTTAAGTAAACATTTCCTTACTTTCGATGTCCCTTGACTTACCAAAAGTGGTGTGATGCGCTGAAATATCACACGAGCAGCATTTGCTTTTGTATGGTTCATTCCTTTCAAAGACTTACAAGTCCACTAATTACTCGAGGAGAGAACTACCAAGTCCTTGAAATCATAATAATTCCTTGCCATGGACACTCTAACTTTTGAGGTTCGATGTAGACCTTAACAATTCTCACTGGTTACAATTCTCTTCACATTGGTTCCATTAAATTGTGAGGCAGCCTTAAATCAAAAGCGATTGCGAAACGCATGGTTCCTGGCTAAAAGGAGCTAAAAGATGCTTTCACGATAACCAGTGTGTGCCCTTCATTCTTTTTTGGTTCTCCACTATACACATTATCTTCTTCCGTCGTTTTAAACTTTTCACTTTCTTCTCGCACTTACTTGTTTTGCTCTTTAGAGAAACGGTCCCCTAAAAGTACCGAAAGCCGAAATGTCCAGCAGCTTGCATGCGCCATTATACACTTAATGTCAGTTCCCGAGGGAAACAGTTAGTTTTGTTTTCCCGAGAGTCCTGATGTTTCCCGAGACGAA
>BOPM01001055.1:51687-63000 GCA_022179025.1 Porites australiensis | reverse complement strand
GGCCCCTTTGCCATCTCATTTGAATTTTTGTTTACAGTTTGGCGATTTTTGCGATTAATTGCCATTTCTGCCATTTTCGCGAATGCGTGCATTTCTGGACATATCTCTTATTATAATACATTTTATATTTACTGGTGTTTGATTAGGCTTCAAAACGACAGAATAAATCAAATCATTCATATATTCGCGGGGCCTTTCATCAGACATCGTTTGTTTTTGTTTGCAGGTGGATGGTACAAGCTGGCGTGATCAAAATATGTTTTATGCACCCAAAAATAGTGTATTACTGCATTGTTCAACTATGCGAAAATATCATATGATTTGAATCATTAAATTGAACCCATAATGAAGTCTTCATTGTTTAATACAGTGAGAAATCTCAAAGCTGACTCTTTTTTACCTTTCCCTTTATTAGTTAGACTTTTTACTCAGTTCCCGAACCTGGTTGCGGACAATGGCGTGCAATAACCATTGCTTTATAGATGGTAATTTTCCATCAAGTGTGAATCCTAGTTGGGACGGGACAAGGGCTAATGTTAAAGTTTAAGGCAGATAATTAACTTCGATGTTCCACGATTGTAAAAATGAATAGTGTATTAAAGACCTAGAGAAGTTACTTTTGTGGCTCTTGAAGCTTGATGCGGTTTTCCAGAATTAGAAATACATAAAGTAGCAATATTCAGATTCGTAGGGGACAAAATTTGCTATCTGTTGGGCTCAGATATTGAGTCTTTTCTTCGCTTTTATTATTATTATTATTACTATTATTAATATCGTTAATAGTATTATCATAAATGAACAGTCTGTTGGAGACCTAGATAAATTAGAAATATTAATGGTTATGCAAAACGTTTGGGGGTAAATGAGATGCAGTATATGGTCTACGTGAAAATGGTGAATTCTCAAGGCCTGGACTGAAGTGTAAATTCTAAACGTGAACTAGCTCTCGCGTTTTCTTTTGTTTTTGCCAATCTTTTTCGCTATATGCCTCTCTATGGATTTGGGTAAACATGCAGATATGTAAATTTTATATCTTCGGGACGCCTGGTAGGCCTAACATGGTTGCATTACCCGCCTCAGAGCACCACTGCAGCCCACAAGTCTTTGCGGCAGGTGCGATTTTCAGTAGGATGAGAGCCTGGGGATGAGTGCTCTTCCAATAAACAAAATGGCCAACTGGCTCAGTTATCTTGGCTTTACACAGGTTTGTCTGGCACGTGGAAACGTGTCATGCGGGAGTAAGGATAATGATGCGGCAGGAGAACTTCAACTCTGGTTTCGTGAGAGGGTTAACGAATACTGCCTTTATGCCAGCAAGACAGCGAGAGATGACATGACGGTATGTAAAGTTATTGATGTTTTTACTCTTCACTTCCAAAAGTGCACTGACAAAATCAAAACGTTATTAACGAAGAAGTCGAAATTTCATTTCGTCCAATACTGAAAACAAATAGTACCATGTGAGAGTACTGAAAGGGGTTTCGTCCAGGGGCTCAAGAGTAAGAACTAAATTTTATGGATCCATAATTGACTCAAGGAGTGATAGGGTTTTAACTATGTACAATTAACAATTATTTATACTGAACCCTTTCCATTTAAAAAATTAGCTTATTTATGTGTTTATGCAGTCACCTTAATGTATCTGTTGTAATTTTCCAGCTCATGTAATTTTTTGTTTTTCTTTTGTTTTTGGGTATGGTAATGTATGCTAATGGCCAAAGTTGAAACAAAAGAAAAATAAAAATTACCTGAGATAAAAAGGTAACTACAGCATATCCATTTATTATTTTATAATGCTTTGTTTTTCATTAAACATTTAAATGCAGTAAACACCTACTAATAAGAACCTGTGGATTAAGAACCTTCTGGCAGAAATTTGCTTCTTTAATTAACCCATGCAAAAATACACGAACCTGTTTAGACTAGCCTACGCTGCAGCCGGCCCACGCACTCTTCTAAACCATTTGTATAGTCGATTTGTGAACTAGTGCACAAAAGCTCGTTCTAATATCCTGCAGAGTCGCAAAGACATTATGTGAGCATTTCTGATAGGCAGGTTTCTTGCGGGTTAACGTTTGTTATGCGCCTCATGATTGGCCTAATTCTTACATGTGCGTGACGGTAAGGGCACAGTGACATGTCAAAATTCACAGAAAGGAGTTGGCAATGATCATTTGCAGTTTACAGCAAACAACGAAAGAGCATTTCAAACTTAAAAGCCTTCTCCTGCACAAAAAAATGCTTTTTGAGAATTCCTTGTGATTTTTTTAAATAAGAATTTGCTTGCAAATTTGCCCACTGGTTTTCCAGCGTCTTCTAATCACTGCAAATGCACTGTCATGTATTCTGTAATCTAGCCGACAGTTCTAGGCTTCTAGTGTTCGAAAAAGAAATCAGGAGATCATGATCTTCACGGCCAAAAATTAAACCAACTCCATGTGGCTATTTAGGTCCAGGCATTTCAAAAAAACCAAAGAAACTAAGGTTATTTAGCCACAACAAAGAAGCTTAAGGCTTAAACAGAGGTAAAAGAAAATCATTTTTCATGGTAAACTGCATTTGTGATCAAATCCTTTCAGAAAACATCTGCAGAAACATTAACCATAGGAACTAATTGCTCAATATGCATGGAACAGACCAGCTTCCTCAACCTCTAAATGCGAGACTCAAAGTGGTAAAATAAAATTTGCTCAGTGTAGAATACTCCATGCACTGCATAAACTATGCAAAAAGAGAGCAAGAAAAACCACTGTTGTTCAAGCTGACTCTTCGGTCACGTTAATTGCACTATCAAAAGCTCAATCTCCCTTCTCACAAGGTATATATATATATATATATATTAGTCATGTTTGGTCTGTCAACACTTAATTCAAATCAGACTAATCACATGAAACTGTGTAAAAAACTAGCCAATCATAAATGCTCACATATGTCCTTGCGACTGCGGGATTTAAACATGAATCATGATATTGTGCACTAATTCGCAGACACTCTATACAGAAGGTTTAAAGCTTCTGCGCTGCAAGCAAGTTTAGCCAAGCAAGATCATCATTCCAAGTTAAGCTTAAATTATGATAAACAATTTAACAAAGCGGGGTAACCATGAGTTGTAAAAAGGGGGGTACCTATGAGTTATTTTTTAAGTATATTCATAAGTCTCGCTTGCTCAAGAAATGAGGAGGCAATTACATCTACACGAAGCAGGATTTCCTCGTGACAAGTTTGTAACTTCCTACTTTATCGACAGTCAAGTATTCTTCAGGATATTTTATGTTATATATGGTATTTGACAATTTGTTTCTGAATTGATTGAGTACTTTTGTATAAATACACGAAAATTAAGGACCTAGATTTGAGAGAACTTACATCATTGCCTGAGAGCAAAAAAAGCGATGAACATGGAATGTCATTTCAGTCATCGCTGAAAATAAAACAATGAAAGTTTACAACACCCGACCAGTTAGCAACACCATCTACACCACTGACTGAAGTTTTGCTCATTAAGGTTCTTCTTTTTGTTGACTACTTGTTCCAAACTAATCAGCACTTTCAAGCCATAGAATTCGTGGACCAACCTATTCTGGAAAAGCTCTAAATCTTTTGCATTAACCTTTCCTATAAGCTTTCTTCACAAAACATTCGTGGCTCCTGAGTCATGCCACAATTCTTTATGTTTCCATGGTCTCCACTATGTTCAACCCTGCAGCCCCGTGTCTTCCCTTTTGTGGACTAAATACAAGGCACAAAGCATGGCATACAGATTCTGAATCTGCAATTGAGACTAACAAGAAATTTGGTCATCAGTTTTGTTAGGGTTATATGACATGTAATACAATTATTATAAACAGGGTTTGAGTTAGGATTTGATCACTGGGGGACAATTTGTCCCCTTGGCTAAACTTTTGGGGGACATTAATTTTTTATTTTTGGGGGAACAGACAAATTAATTTTTATTCAGTTGTTTTTTACATCCATACAGGCAAGCCAAAAAAACATTTTTTTTTACCTGATCGTTGTAATACAAGAAAAGTAATACAAACAAGAAAAGTTAAGTTATTGGTGTCAAGACTTTTTTTTTTCTTGTCGTATTTAAACAGAGGATCCATGACCATGCTTTACACTTCAAAACATTTCACAGCAGAATTTCGTCTCAGCATCCCCTTGTAAACTTCAATTCTTTTCTTAATTACTGGTAGACGTACGCCTCCTTTTCATAGCGCAACCATGTGTGATCTACCCTGGGTACCAGAGGTTTTTTCTCTTGTGCAACGAGGAGCTTTCGCCGGGTGTCAGCCGCCGACACGTCTTCAGCCAAAGGCCGAAGCGCAGGTCACTTATAAGACTTGACCAAACCCGGAAACCACGCTTGGAAAGTCTCTGGCACCCAGCATATGTGTGATCTCGCAACCAAGTTTTCTGGAAAGTTTGTGATTTTTTCGGTTTCCTTTTCCTCATCCGTTTCTTCCTGATTAATACACTCTTCTTTGACCTGTATCATTTTTCTCTGATTCACTCTGGCTTCGATTTGGAGTGAAAAAGCTTTCTAATGTTCGAACACGTTTTTGATGTGATATGTTAAAGATTGCCAGGTGCGTTCACCATGCTTGGCTGAGCATGAGACGTACGTGTTCAGTAGAGCATGACTGAAACGTGACTTTAGAATGAACTTTAAAGGTGTCATAAAATGTACTTTCCATGTTCTGTTTAGCTTGCAATTTCTGTACTGAACTAAATCTGTGCTTCCTTTCGAGTTTTTTCCCTAAATTGTGAAGGGGACAAACTGTCCCAATGGCCGTTTTTTAAGGGACAATTTTAATTGCAGTGCGGGATTAGCACAATGGCGCAGCTTGGCTCAAACCCTGATTATGAATGACTTCAAAAGTTGATTCATTTTTCTGATTTTAAATCAACAATCTCTCCTTCATACGTAAAAACTAAGAACCTAAAGAACCTACATAGCCTAAATTGCCATTAAGTACCCCAAAATACCATAACCTATTTTGCCAGACTTTGAAAAAAGTATAGATTCTTATTTGGTGGTGTTACTGTACCTCATTTACCAGTTTTATGTAAATGATTGGCCACCATGGTAGCTTGATGCACCACAACAAAAGAATAGGTTCATGAGGAATTGAAGTGAGTGAGTTCACTTGATTCATGTAAGAACTTTTAATAAATAAGGCAGTGCTGTGTTTACATTTCATCATTACCAATTCACCAAGGTTATTTTAAGTATTTCATGTTTACTGTCAGCAGAAAATACATGTACTTTTAACAACATTTAACTGTTTATTAAGTTTATGGAAAAACTTGCAGTGACTCCAGGAGCTATTACATGTATACCTGCATTAAGGTTCATGAGAAAATGGAAACTGTTACCCTCCATACTAGGATGCGGTTTATACTTCCCCCCATGGAGGGCATCAGAAATTCCAATTGGAAGGGGGTCCAAGAGGAGGCAATTTCCAAGGGGGTGGGGTCAGAATCTCAAGGTCTTTTTTTTCAGGGACTTTGAAACAAGAATTATTGTTTTTATTGATGATCTTACATTAATAGTTATGCTTTTTTCACAGCTTACCTGTATGATATAGTCTACATGTATCTAATATGAATGTCATGGGCTCATGAATAATGCCGGTCATCCAGATAATTGTGGTTACTCACTATGTTATGGTCAGGTGCTATTAGCCTTCTTCTAACTTTTTTTTTTTAACTGAAAGGAAGTAATCATTTATTGTTTACTGGTTCTTTTCATAGATGCTCTCATAGTACACTGGACAAAACTGTTCTGGATTGATGTTATATGATACAAAAATAAAACAAGCCAAGGAACCTCAATTATATTTTTCTCTTTTGAACTTTATCAAATTCCACACATGGGAAAATATTTTCATGTTGATCATGCAAGGAGGACTTGCATTACAGCATATCCAAACATGGTAACGAAATCCCAAAGGTATATGCAAAATCACGTGATTTCTAAGAAAAAAAATGAATAAAAAAATGAAGGGTTGTTATGTTAAGAATATTGCAACGTTTTTGTAGATGTTTTGAAAAGCATTCAATAGCAAAACACAAAGAAAACATAGGGACAACTTATTTGACCACTGAAATATGGCACTTTCCTTATATTTTTTTTATATATATATAATTAGGCTTTCGTCTTCTTAAAACTCTTCTTGCCACTAGACCGGTCTTCCATCTGTTTTGAAGATGGCAGCCTGTTGCTCGTGCTCCGTTCCAGCAGTCACGGAATGCTGCTGTGTTAAAGCGTAGTCAGCCAAGAACTTCAGACACTGCTATCTGGGCCTCTCTAATAGTTGCTGGACCATATTTCTTGGCTCTTCTCCCAGGAGCTTGCCATTTAGTCTCACGTTGTGTTGCACAACAGCTTGAAACAACTCTGTGGATTTGCCTCGTTGCCCTTCGGTGGTAGCATATATAATTATGTGTCACAGCTTGAATCTCTTAACTGCTGATGTATCAAAGGATTATACTGCTGCACGTCAGTGACTCGATACAAGTTATCTTTGCTGCAAGATTTATTTGGAGGCAACATTCTAACATGACAACACTTCTTTTTCATCGAAAAACATGTGATTTGTTTTCTTAAAAATTATGTGATTTTGTGTACCTTGGTTATTTTGTTACCCAGTTTTGATACCCCGTAACGCAATTCCTCCTTGTGTGATCAACATGAAAATATTTTTCTCTGTGTGGAATTTAATATTGTTTAAAGAACAAATATATCATTAAGGGTCCTTATGGCTTGTGAATTTTTGTATAATAAAACGTCAGTCCAGAACAGTTTTGTCCAGTTTATTATGTGTCTCATAAGGTATTGCCTCCTTGGTTGTCAGTGACATACATCTTTACTCACTGTCAAAAGTTGACAAAGAAAGACCTTTACAAGCAAGGTAACACTGAGAACATTAGACACTAATAAATTGTATGTTTTCTGTGATAAAGAGAGAAAACATATAATTTATTATCTTCTGCATAAAAGTATAGTGCAACAGCATTTTTGATGAAAATATGCTCTTCAGGGGGTCCCAACCTAGTTAGATAACAGAAAATCACTGTTTTAAGATGCAACAAGCTACAGCGCAATGCTTCATGTAAAAAGTTGTAACATAAAGCACAATTCTGAAAGCTCCTTTTGCTATTTTGCAAGACATGCAGTAAACAGTCACTAGAGTACAAAATGTAATGGAAAAGATCTTCATGCTCTCTAGATCTGTAGTTATTGAAGCCTTCAAAAAATTGGATATGTTCCTCTGTATACCTTTTGCAAATTAATATGTTTTTTTTTCAAGGTATACAGCGACTGGGCTTTTGAAGTCACCTTGCATAGCTTCTCAGCCAGACTAGACGGGATTTACATTGTACCCTGTGCAAATTCCCCTGATCGGGATTTGGGACACCTGATTGCTACAGCGTCCATAATGAAGAGGTTAAGTTTATATGAATTTACTCTCTGGGGCCGAGATTTAGTGTCCGTTGTCCATATTAGAGAGAGTCTGTATTCTAGAGGTTTTTTTTTTCAACAAAATATATGAGAATTTTGTCGGGACATTGGAAACTGTTTGTAATATAGAGGTGTCCGTATTTAAGGGAGGTGTCCGTACCGAGAGGTTTGACTAGTAGTTTAGTAGGAGAAAGAGAAATCCATTTGTGGTGTACACGTTTTTTCCATAAAATGTCCACTGACACAGGGAATTTCATGTGGCTTTTATGCAGTGATGTCAAAAAAATGAACAAAAAAGTGTGCTGTATGTGCAGACCTCTTGTTTTGCCTAGGAGTAGTATAAATGTATTACTTTTTTGAAATCTTTATTGCTGTTGCAGATGTTGTAGCTACAGCTCTCTATTTCGATGTAAAGGGACACGTGCAGTGTCATGACACATGGAAAAATCCAAAATGTATAAATTTGTATAGAGTGAAACTTCCGGTTACAATCAACTCTCTCTAAGACGGACACCTTTGGGACCGGCAGTAAGTGTTCATCTTAGAGAGATGTCCGTCTTATAGAGAGTCAAATAAAGAGAGTAACGAAAGGCAGGGACCAACTCTAGGTGTCCGTTTTAGGGAGGTGTCCGTCTTATAGGGGTGTCCGTTAAGAGAGAGTGGACTGTATTACAATAATGTTCCTGTTTTGTTAAGAGGTACCTTTTACACATACAACTTGTAAGTGCATTGAAACTTTCATCATTGAATGAAGACATGAAAAATCATGAATATTTTTGTTATTTGAAAACTCAGTGAGGCTAATAATATTTTCAGCTTGAATCATTATTGCATCTTGAACATATCGCTGAAAATATTGCTTTTTTTGCCATTTAAATTGAGTCAGGAGTTTGCATTTAGGAGGGTACAGCGTACATAATCCATCCTTAGAAGTCTATATTCTTGTCAATTTATGTGATTTTTCTAGAATGAGATTTTAATAGATCAATTGAAAATTTATGGTTTAATGATTTACAGCAAGTTTAGAAAGTTAGAAAGAATTGTACATGATGTTTCAAAAGCTGAGTAGCAGACACATTTAACATTCAAGTTTGTTTTATAGATGTTTTTAAATAATTGTTGTGACTTAACCTTATGCATTAAGTTGGCCAATGGCATATTTTTTATGTTTATTGAATCTACAGATTTCGTGTTTTTTTTTAAAGTATACAAACTCATCAAAACACAATTTTTCACAAATTTTTTCAACACTATAATCTGTCACCAATTTGGCACACCATTGACAGGGTGCAACAAAAGTGCTATATATCTGAAAGTGCTATATATCTGATAGCCCAGGGCTCAAGTGGGGCAACTCATGGGGTGTCCAGTGAGTAAGCAGCATTTGCCAAGATAAAGAGTAATCTGAAATGCTACAGAAAATAGTCAGGTCTCTTAGTGCAAAATATAGGCCAGATCGTTACAGATGTGACAAAAGTGTCAACTCTGGCACAGAGCTTCCTTAGCACTTGCCGATTAATACTGGAGGGGGTGCCCATTACAAATGGTCCTAATTACAGATAAAAGGGGGGGGGGGGGGGGTAAACTTTCACCTATAATAGTAGGTTGGGTTCTCTGTGGTGAGTACTCTTCTTGTTTGATTTGGCTAAAAAACATTTGTTTCAAATTTTTAAGTTTTTAATTTGGTAATGTTAAGTTGTTGTTACACTATTCAAAATAGTTTTACATGTACATAATACTGACTAGTGCCCAGTCTCCACACGGTAAGTGTGGTCATGTTCACTGTAAGGCTATCAGTGTCACTGCTAAGACTTGCCAGTGATAATATCATTACATATCAATTTAAACAGATCACAAAGCCAGCTTTCAAAGATGTCATACAATAACAAAAAACCCAAGTGTATCACATCCTAAACGATAGAATCGTTAAATTTTGACATGCCACATGACCGACCTCATGAACCGTAACTGACAACGTGCCCACGTTGTAATTGTGCAGCTAAGATTAGATTATAATTTGCTTCGTTGGTAACCCTGTCCTTGAGATAATGATTAAAACATGCCAACCTTGTCCTCAGGGGGAAAAGGAGGAGCAAGGGTGGCACAGTTGGTTAGTGCGCAGCCTTAATGCGCGAGGTCTCGAGTTCGATCCCCGGTGTCAACACATCCTTATTTCAGTTTCTCTCCTTTCTGTGTAGCTTTGACTATCTTTAAATACCCTTAAAAAGGAGTATTGATGGAGAGAGGGGGGTAAAAGGAGCGCACCGTCGACCTCAAGTTTATCAGTTATTATTACTGTCACGAGTTACTGAGGTAAAATATGGTCGCTTTACCTTTTCTACCTTTTTATTAAGCCTTGGGGGCGAGGTTGTAAAACATGCCTCTCAAGGAATTTTTAACGCTCTTTATTTTTTACACATTTGCATTTAAAAACAAGTGTATGAGGTCCCTGCATGCCTAGACACCGGTAAGGAGCTCATTCACTTCAGAACCCTCGCACCAGAGTGTTAATGGTAGGTCTATACGATCTTTCAAAAAAAGGAAGGTCGTCGCTTGCGTTACAGTTTACAAACAAACTACCTTCAGAAGAGCTGAAAGTTACAGGAACAAGGCCTCTTTTAGCCAACCAGTGATGTATCATTTATGAAAATGAATGCAATTTGTTTGATGCAATTAGGCGAATACCCCGTGGTTACGAAATCTTACGATCATGAATTCCTCAAGAGCAATTCAGTTACCTACTTTTCACAAAATAATGCTGTGGAAAATTACAGGAAATACCAAAAAAAAGCAAGGTCCCTTATAATAATGGAGTGGTCATGATAAAGAAGCCCATCAGCCCTAACTTTGACCACTCAAACAGATTTCTGACAGATTAAATACCGCAAAACTTTGCATTCACTTATGCTTATGTTGCCACACTAGGGGCCTAGAAATCCGCTCCTGGTCACACCTTATTTTTATTGCTGAATATCATTCTAAAGAGCTTTACGAAATGTTTTGTTAGTAGGGGTGTTTTGGACATGATTGAAATTTAGAGATGGTGACAAAAAGGAACACAAAAAAAGTTAAAAACGAGACGCATGAAACAACCGCAATCTAATAATCGTGTTACACCGATTTAATGGCTCCTTTGGCTGCTATGTTGAAGTTTTTGAAGATGGAAGTAGTATCACAGCTAGTCCCGGGCTAGGTATACTGTTTATTGCCAGTTTCACAGTTGTTGAGACTTAAACCCTGTTCACATAAAGGTTGGGGACCCCGGGTAGGTGAGGTAACCTGCTTAGGTGGGGTAAAAAAGATAACCCTCCTTTACATGCAATCTTACAACCCCGCCATCCTGGGGTGCACTTTCTCAAGATTATTGAGTGGTCGCTAAGCACGTAAACAAGAAAAATGCTAGCAAACCACGTCTACGCTCACTTGCTGCTCTTGCTGCAACCTTCAGTGTTGTGGCTTTCTATCGTTACCTTTAATAACTATGTGAAGCTACCCGGCGCCAAAGTGAATTTTGCGTGAATTTGGTGGATCACGAATCCGACCCCGACTAGACTTGAAACGTTGACATGGCAAAATTTGACCTCAGCTGAGAGGGTTACCTGGTGTGGCAGACCAGGCTAACCACCTTGAAGGGTCACCCCACCTTTCATGTAAACGTGATCAAATTAAAATGAGAGATTATATGGACATGCGGGTTAATACCCCACCCAAGTTAGTTACCATGACTACCTAGGGTCCCCCTCCTCCATGTAAACTTAACTTAAGGTGACTCGACCCAGTTTTTTTGGGGGGGTACCATCCTACTTTGAAGCTCTCTGGTATCCCCACCTTTACTTTTATCGTAA
>BOPM01001055.1:38968-48313 GCA_022179025.1 Porites australiensis | reverse complement strand
ATGGATACCCCGTTCTAAATCAGGAGCTTCAAAATCACGACTCCGTTGGGCGGCACATACCCGTATAGGTAATGTATGGGAGTACCCCCCCCCCCGGGGGGGGGGGCTAATTGAGGTATTTTCAGGGAAATCATAGTCCTAGAGATTATAAGTAAGTTGCGTAACGACGAATTGTATTGCTCTGTTTCAGATCGAATAATATAATTGCTTCAGTTGCTACAAATGTTAGTATCAATAAACATCAAGTGATTGATTATACGATATGTGGTGGTCGTTGGAATACGCAGTGTATGACTAAGTAAAACAACTATAGTCAATGTAACTTAAATTATATCATTATCTTTCCTTACCGTGTCAGTTTTCCATTCTGCCTGAAACTACAATGAAGGTCACCAAGGATACAGTTACGATTAGTGAACTAGTAATGCGGTCGTTTCCTCCTCAAAAAGGACAAACTGTGCAACTAAAAGATGCTGATCCAAATGAGCTTCAGCTTTTCATTGACAAGATGCCCGCAACTATCAAAGGTAAGAGTGTGAAATATGGTTTTTGATTAAAAGAGGAATAAGATTAAACTCTGTATGTACGTAAGTTTAGAAACAGGTGGCTCAAGCTTATGACGAGAGTAGTTAGTTTGGTTTTTTGAATTGAGAAGCATATGGTTAAACCCGTACATATGTATGAATAGCTGGGCTTAAATATTTAACATTGATGAGTGAAATCCAGACTAATTTTTATAAACATTAACGCTTATGAATTTGGTCAACCGGTAATCCTTGCGTCAAAACGCGCTGTTAACAGTGTCAAGAGGGGTAGACTACAAGAACAACATTTATCTACTTAAAAAGAGCATGATATCGGGCTGGGCCCAATTCTAGTGATTTGGAGTCGACAAATCAGATCATATTTAATACTATAAAATGAAAGCTTAGAGTCAAACATTAGTTAGACTTTCTCAAAGCCCGTTTCCATTTTTTTGCTTTTTTTTAGACTTTTTCGCTATACACTTGCTGTGGGTAATTTATCGACCAGTGCGAGATGGATCTGGGAAGAGCGGCGTGATTGTATTTTTTACCCCTTAATTCATTTCGTTGTTTCTAATGGCGTATCTCACGCTTGCCCAGAATGTTGAAACGCTCAAAAGCGCTAGCCTAGATCCATCGCAAAATTAAACAAGACTTACCTGTAAGTTGAAGTTTGATTGAGATTCTACCGAGTTATAAAATGCTGGGAGCCGGTAAAAGAAAAAAAGGAAACATCTCTTGCAAAAGAGTACTAGCCCCCTCAAGGCTTCAAACTAGATTAACTAAAAGAAATATACACGCACGAGTTGTTCACGTTTCAGAGAGATGCAAAAACAAATTCGTGCTTAAATACCGTAAAAGGCACTTCTGCACTTTCTAGAAGTTAGTAGAAAATCAAGAAACAACATAGGCAACAAATCATGGAGAATATTGGATATGGCCTGGGTGCAACGCCATAACCCACTTTAATCACTGTATACCCAAAAAATTAAACACTTCAGCAAATGAAGTAAAACGAAAAGCTACATGTAAGTGTGCCAGGGAGGCCAGAAAAATCTTGTCCCAAAAAACCCCGTAGGGAAAAAAGGACAGGGAATCTGGGGCGGTCCCCGCCAGGACTCTAAACAAATTACTCAAAACTGCAACAGACAAAAGCAGAACTTCTAATAAAACCATTACACGTGTATACTGGAAAATATACTAAAACTTGTATTCAGCTGGACTGAAAATTACTAAAGGCTAAGCGCTAACAATTACCCGCAAATTGTGGGAAAAATACTGAAACATATTTATATATTTATGAAATACACCTGGACTGAAAGTGACTAGATACGGAGAGCTAGTTAAGACCATGCCGAAAATGCCTATGCTTAGTGGACTCGCACCTCCTACCGGCGTAGATATCCAACAAATCACCAGCTATTCTCACATACGAAAAAGACGTATTGTAGGTAGAATTAAGTTAAAACACGATTTTGTAAAACATACCCGCCACATGGTCGTAACAATAGCATTACCCCAAAATTAGCATTTCAATGACTTTAAAACTTCCTGGTTTTGTTTGAACTGTTTTCGTTTTGTTCGACATATGCCTGCTCTTTTGTATGGAACCAAGTTCTTTGTGCTTCTTGATTTGTTTGGAGATTTCAACACGTGTGTTTTTATAGTAATTCTGCATTACTCAGCAAATCTAGTTTTGGCTCTTTTGTGCACTTGGAAGCTCCGCAGCTGAAAGATGTGTATTATTCAAATGCAAAATAGCAGGCAGTGACACGTGCACAAATATTGGAACATCTGACATGTAATTTCAATAGAACACGTGTACTTCTGTACGTGCCTCTTTGTTAGAGAAGAACTATTTTAAATTTCAAAGGAACACCTGTTGTGCTATATTCATCCAGCTTGACTTACAACATGTGTTTTTCTAAAAGTCCCGGAACCGAAATAGAAAGTATTGTATTTTCACCATAAAGGAAAAGTATTTAAACCAATCGAATTGTAACGCGTTGATCAGATAGCACGAGTATTTTTGAATAGGTTTTTGTATTCCTTTGTGATAATCGAACACCTGTGTTTACTGTAGACTGTATCAAAGTAGTGCTTAAACTGTTGTAAATCGATTACCTGCACCATTACCTACGGTTACATGTGAAGTACTATCTACGAGGTTTACTCTACAATAAAGAAGTTGCAGCATTACAGAAAAGTTTTAGTTCTTGTCCAACCTCCGTACCTTGGGACGTGGAAATTAGACCCTGTACCTCTGGCAGTAGTAACGAGTGCCAGCAGCGAGCCAGTCGCTCTACCGAATTGCAGTTTCCCCCGTCAATAACCTCCATTAGCAGATCACTACTTGCTAATTCTCGCGCCCTCGCGAAGAGCTTTAGTTCCGTTGTTTTCCCAGTTCGACTTTCCCGCCAATTTGGTTTGACAGGCCGAAAAGCCGCTTAATGCAGTGAAATTTCCTCTCGTTACATTGGTGGAAAACCCGGGCATTTCTACCGTCTCTACTGCGTCCGGGAGGACAAAGTTACAAGACAAGAAAACTACCAGAACTTCAAGGTAATCCCTCAGAAACGTAAAACTTTCCGAGTTCTCATTGTTTTACTCCAGTAGGAGATTACACAACGGCCACCCCGCCGTCTCGTGGTTATCCACGCAGTTGAATTGACTTAGCTATTTATCCACGAAGAGTATTGTTACCCAATATTTGTCCACGAACTTTTACCTATTTGTTCTGCATCGAAAAAGAAAAAAAAAAGAAAAGATAAACTTTGCTATTCCATAGCAAAACAAAAAGAAAAAGAAGAAAAATGAACAAAACGTTTATCCATCCTACCTTATGAAAAAGAGTAGTTCCAAAAGCTACTACAATTTACGTTCAAGATTCCGTTTCTTTCCTGGATCGTCCCAGAAGAAATCCGCTACCAGTCAACAAATTGTAGAAGATTATTGCGACCAGTGCGTCCGAGAAGGAAACGAAAATCAAATATCCTGTGAAATTTGTTCACAAGAAAACGCCGATACCTTGAATACCACCAATCCACCCGAAGGAGAAATTGGGAACCAAGAGCCATTAAACACGGATCAATCGGAATCACCGTCAATTTTACAAGTTTTGAATGCACTCAGTGAAAATCCCGCCATAATTCCAAGACCAACCGCCGAGAGGGCAGACACCTCAAGTGAATCTAGTCCAAGCAATACAGAAGAAAGCGCTTCCGAAGAATCATTACACGAAGAAGCACCACTTATTTCACTTCCAAAACGCCCGAGAAAACTATTCCAAAACGAGAAAGAAGGAAGTTCAGACCACCTAGAATACAACGATTTTATCCCATTTATTCAATCAACAGATCCAGTAGTGAAGAGAACAGCAGAATTTGATAACGAAATGGATGCAAGTACCTTACAAGGGCTACAACAAACAATCATTGAATTGCAACAACAGTTGGGCCGATGTACCGAAGTGGCCTAGGAAATGGATCAAAATTATTCCCCGCAAGGACTAACGGACACAATAAAGCCGACATTATTCCACGGATACCAAAATGAGAACCTGGAACGATGGATTGAAAAATTTCGTCTTCATTTAGGGCGTCGACGTATTAAAACTGATAGCAAGGCCGCGTTAGCTGAACTTGCTTTGCATTTAGCGGGGCCCGCGTAGTCCTTCTTCCGTTCGTTAGCTGTGAGCGATAGATGATTTTGAAAAACTTTATATTATGCTACGCGAACGTTTTTCCTCGAAGGATCGAGTATGGCGTATGAGACGGAAACTAACCGCCACAAAGCAAGGTCCAAACGAGCCACTAGATAGATAAATCGAAGATCTACAACACATGTTTGATAATCTTGAACTAACCGAGGAAGAGAAAGTATGGTTCTTCACCCAAGGCTTACAAACAAATACCCAGAAGGAAGTATTAATGCGACAACCAAGAACCTTTCGATTCAAACAGTCCAACAATCAATCAAAGAATCCCAGGGTGGTGACGCCCTCACCCGCATGCAACAACAACTAGATACCATAGTGTCTACAATCACTAAAGGACCCTCTAAGCCGGAAGCTACAGTCTCCGCCTACCAGTACTCGCCCCAGTACACCACTACTATAGATAGTAAAATGACACGCCTAGAAAAAAGAATGGAGCAAGTCATGAAAATAGTTGGAAACCGTCCTCAAGAAAGTACAGGGCCTAAAATTGCTGCTTACCAACCAACCGCTATGCAACCAGCAGATGAAGAACTGAGCTACTTACAAGAACAAGTTCGTCAGTTAAGAGGCATAAATTCAGAAGAACATTTTAATGCTATTGCAGGCTATCAGCCCTCTACAAGAGAACATAACCGCTCTAATAGCGAATCAGGAGAGCTACAGCACCTTAAAGAAGAAATCAGACTTCTAAAACTTGCTCAGCATGGTCCGCAACAACAACAACCACAGCAATTCCAGAAACGCATGAATTACGATAGCCAAGACGCCTTTCAAGAGAGAATGATGAATGAAATGCGTAGAATACAAGCAAGATTGGACGGGTTTATGAGAACCCATGCCAAAAGAAACAATCGACAAGAACAACCGAGAGTGCGGACCCGGGAAGGACACCCGGTTTGTGACATCTGTGGTCGAGTGGGTCACGTGAAACAGAACTGTTATGCTAGGGTTGACCAACGAAATCAATATCAAAATCCTCAAAGCACTCAGCCACGCACGCAGACCGGCCCGAGAATCACTGCTTTAGAAGCCGAAGATACCGCAGAACAAGTTGTTGCCCAATTTGAGCACCACAAGCTGATTCGGTGGAATTAGTCGAGTCTTAATGGAGACATTGGAAGCACCTATCCTGAGCACAACTTCACTATCAAGGCCGAGCAAAGCGAACATGATGCTCAGAGCTATAACGACCTTGTTTCTGTTGCTGATAGTGTCGAAAATAACGCAGTAGAAAATGTTATCCAAGACTCCCAAGTACAAGAAACAGCCGAGACTGCTACAAAAGAACCTCTAGCCTCGAACAGCCAGACGCAAGAACCAACAGCCGAAGGTCCATCTTCTCCTGAAATTCATACTCAGCATGCGCCGCCGAACGAGCAGCAAATACGCACATTGTCATCAAACCTAAAGATCTGTCGTTGCTTGAAACAATTTGCTGACTTTCCCGTTAAACTATTAGTTGACACAGGAGCATCAATCACGGTCCTTAATGGCTCACTCTTCAGAAAAATAGCGTCGTCTACGTCATTAACGACTACGCCCGGTCAAGTGCCTGCAATCAATACAGTCAGTGGTGAACGCCTACCTATTCTAGGACAAGTCACCTTCCAACTCCCACAGTTAAAGTTGCAAACCAATGCCAAATGTACGTTATTGATGACCTGGGTTATGAAGCATTCCTGGGAAGAGATTTCCTTGAAGAGAAAGGTGCTGTCATAGATTTCCGAGACCGTACAGTTCAGCTCACCGACAGTACCCCCCTGGAATGTTTACCAACCACCCAAGTAGTCCGAGTAGTGGCTACCTACGTTTTACCTCCTCAAGCAGAAACGATTTTACCAGCCAAAATAGACCAAGAAACAATCATCGAGGAAACAGGACTAATAGAACAAAGCCCTCAACTTATTCAGAAATATTGTATCCAGGGAGCCGCTATCCTTGCTAACCCGACCGCAGATGGGGACGTTCCATCCCGTGTAATAAATCTCACCGCCAAGCCAGTTGTTATCAATGAAGGAACAACTTTAGGTGCCTTCACCTCTATGGAAGGTATTAGCTGCATACAAGAACTCGATAGCACCCCTCTCAGTAAAGACTCACAGCCTCAAGATGACGGTGCTTCCCGTGTCGATCTTTCCAATTCGAAACTGACCGCTGACCAACAACAAGCCCTAAAAGATCTGCTTAAAAAATACCGTGATGTCTTTGCACTGACCCCTGATGAGTTGGGGCGGACAGGTATCATCAAATACACAATTGATACCGGAGACTCGGCACCTATCCCTCACGGCCTTACCGCATCCCAGAATCCAAAAAAGCTACAGTCAACCAGCATATTGATGACATGCTAGCCAGAGGAATTATCCGTGAATCCCCTAGCCCCTGGGCGGCGCCGATTGTTCTCGTGAGTAAGAAAGACGACGGAGACCGTTTCTGCGTAGACTATCGCCGACTAAACGCTGTAACTCAAAAGGATTCCTTTCCAATTCCGAGGATCGACTCCACGCTCGATGCTCTAAGCGGAATGAGCCTGCTATCAACAATTGATCTGTTCAGCGGCTATTGGCAGTGTGAGCTAGATGAGTCTGCTAAACCAAAGACTGCCTTCGTTTCACATCGAGGACTCTGAATTTGAAGTGCTCCCATTTGGAGTTGTCAACGGACCGAGCTATTTCCAGCGGGTTATGGAATGTATATTCCGCGGATTGACTTACGAAACCTGCCTTATTTACCTTGATGACGTCATCATATTTTCCCGCATTTTCGAAGAACATTTGTTGCGTTTGGACGAAGTGTTCCAGCGTTTTCGCAAAGTAAATATCAAATTGAAGCCAAGCAAGTGCCACTCCTGTTGCGACCAAGTCAACTATCTTGGCCACGTTGACTCCTCTGCAGGTGTTGAGCCCGACCCACAGAAAGTTAGTGTTGTAAAGGAGTTTCCAGTCCCACGCAATGTCAAAAAAGTCTGCTTGTTTTTGGGTCTTTGGGATTATTACCGCAAGTTCGTCCGTGACTTCGCAAAGATCGCCGCACCGTTGAATCAACTTTCTAGGAAAAGAACTCCTTTTGTTTGGGACGAGAACTACCAAATTGCATTTGACACGTTAAAGCAAGCCCTGACTGAAGCACCCATCCTTGCTTATCCAGACTTCACTCTCCCTTTTGACCTATATGTTGACGCCTCTGTTGAAGGGATTGGTATAGTATTGGGCCAACGTCAAGAAGGAAAAGAGCTAGTGATTGCCTATGCTGGAAGAAGCCTTAACCCCGCAAAACGAAACTACAGCGTCACTGAACACAAAGGTCTCGCTGTTGTAGACGGTATCAAACACTTTCAGAGCTATTTGTATGGAAGACACTACCATTTACACCGACCACAATGTTCTAAAATGGCTCATGACGCTGAAAGAACCCACTGGTAGACTCGCTCGTTGGAGCGTCCTCTTACAGCAGTACGATTTCGAGATAAAACACCGCTCTGGTACAACTAACGGAAACGCAGACGCTTTGTCCCGAAGACCATATTTACCCTTAGTTGCCGCCCTTGACAAGCCAGACAGACCGTATTCACGCGTCGCGACCCTTCGCTTGCTGATATAATTGACTACTTAGAACACGATACCCTACCATCCAATAATCAGTCTGCTAAAACGCTCCTACACACCATTGATGATTATTACCTCGATCGGGATGGCCTGCTATGCCATATATGGACACCGGGTAAAGGACGGCTGACCACACCTCGCTCCCAGTTGGTAGTTCCTACTGCTTTGCGCCACGAGATCCTGTTATCAGTTCACGACAGCCGCCTGGGAGGAGGCCACCTTGGCGTTCATAAGACCTATGAAAAAGTGCGCGAACGGTACTACTGGCGTGGGTTGTTCACCGACGTTCAGCACTGGTGTATCAGCTGCGTCCATTGTGCTATGAAGAAATCTCCTAAGAACCGTCCTAAGACGCCCCTACTACCCATACCTGTAGAAGGTCCCTTCGATATGATTGGCGTGGACGCCGTGGACCCTTTTTCTGTTACCAAGTCTGGCAATCCCTACCTTATTGTCTACACCGACTATTTAACAAAGTGGCCCGAGTGTTTTGCAGTACATACTATCGACGCGCCTGTTGTTGCTGACCTACTAGTTAACGAGATTATTCGTCGTCATGGCGCCCCCCGTAAACTCCTGTCCGACAGAGGTACCAATTTCCTGTCTAAACTAATCCATGAGGTCTGTCTCCTGGTCAACACAGAGAAAGTAAACACTACCGCATTTTATCCCCAATGCGATGGCCTCACGGAACGTTTTAATCAGACCTTGGTTCACACCTTGTCTCAATATGTTTCCGCCTCACAGGATGACTGGGACCGTCATATTCCGGCGGCCCTTTTTGCCTATAGAACCAGCCCAAACGAAATCACCGGCGAAAGCCCGTTCATGTTACTCTTTGGCCGCAAGCCGCGACTTCCTTGTGATGTCAGTCTCCTTAAACCTACTGATGTTTCTGCATCTATCCGCGATCATCGCGCCCGTATTATCCAACACATTGAAGAAGTTCAGCGCCTCGCTCAAATCAACATTCAACGCGCACAGCAGCGAATGAAGGACTACTATGACCGCGATGCTACTTCTACTGCCTATGCTATAGGAGACAAGGTCTGCGTTTACACCCAAAAAACTAGACGTGGACTGAGTCGTAAACTACTCTTCTCCTGGCGTGACCCGTACACAATTGTCGCTCAAACATCACCTGTCAATTATGTCCTCCGAGCTGCCGATAATCGCCGAATTTCTACCACAGGTTATGTTTCACGCGTGAAATCTTATGTTGACCCTGCTTCACGGCCCATACGTTGTCCTCCGGAAGACGTTGATGATTCATTTCTACTGGAAAGCGAACTTCCAGCTGATAGTTTCGCCCCAGCCCAGATTTCCACACCTACTGCCACAGATTTACCGCCAACCAACTCAAACCCAGACCACACGAATGTTGATGAACCGCCCACCGACACTGGTTCACAAACAGATTGTAACATCTACACTGTTGAAAAGATCGTTCGCCAGCGCCTTTACAAAGGCAAGCCCAAGTTTGAAGTGAAATGGAGAG
>BOPM01001055.1:0-13085 GCA_022179025.1 Porites australiensis | reverse complement strand
AGAGTAAGTATTCTTTTTAATATATCGACGTTTTTTGAATTGATAAATTGCTAGGTAGCGCCACAGCTGCGTTACATTACGTCATTGTTAAGTTTCTGTTAGGGCATAAATTTCGTACTTCATTTCTTTTGTTCAGAATGCATAAGCGCGCGCAGTTGAGAATTCCCACTCCCCTCCTCCAACTGTGAACGCTTGCGGCCTGTGAGCATTGAACGCGAAATTTGTGGTCCCAATACGACAATGCCTAACGAGGCTGGACCCCCACTTCTCACACCGTCCGGCTGACACTATCTGATTTCTGGCCGTCCGATCTAAAGCTGAGCCCTTCCGACGATTTCTGGAGGATTAGCTTCCCGTCGTTAAAAACCCTCGCCCTAGCGATACCCTTGTTAAACATGGTGCATCTCATCACATTGTCACCGACGGTCGACCCTGAACTTTCGTTCAAGCAAGCCGAAGCATTATTCACAGCTCACAATATCTCTCACGAGAAGATGAAATTTGGTCATATTGTTCGCGTCCTAGCGGTCCAATACGCCTCGGAAGTTCGTAAAATTATTCTCCGAGCGCCAGAGGCGTCTTAAACAGCCTTCAAAACCGAACTAACTAAACGCATTTTTCCTTCAAAACGACGACTGCAGTTGCTTCTTCACGTCGAAGACCTCAGTTACCGGAAATCACCACGGCCTTTTGGGGCATATGTTGCAGCTTTGCGGATTCCGACGCCGGTAAAGATGAGATTTTTCGCGAGCTTTTGAATTACAGCCAAGCAGTAAGAGCAACAAAAGATCTCTAAAATACCGCAGTCACAAAATGCTCAACTAGAGAAAAACAACCGTCTCCCTTCCTTTTTACCTCGAACACAAGTCAAACGGCTGGTGGTTCTCCTCCGTTTTTTGACAGGAACACTAAACACAAATGTCTTAATTGACACGCGTGCTTTCCGTCGGACGATAGGATCGCTTTCACAAAAGTGAAGGAAAAAAACCTTTCTCCTTCTTCTTCGAAGAATTTGAGTCCTGCTGAAATTAATTAAAGTGCCTTCGATCGCGCGCCATTGACTGAGGACCGAGTCTCCCATAACAACACGGACCACGTGCCCCTCAACTTAGCGCTTCAAGCCACTAGTGAATAGTAATTACCACGGCAGGCCCGACACCTAGCTTTCTTCTTAGAATTCACGACCGACATGTCAAGCTAACTGCGTCGCAGATGCGCTGGTACGCAGGTTAATTCTTTGTATTAAACAATCGGCAATCGAACCCGAGGCTCTTGCCGCTGCTCATGACCAAGAAGGGGACCTACAAGAGCGTGCCCCTCTCCCACTTCCCTGCAGCTGAAACAAGTTCCCATTCCGTGCTCAGGAAAGACTGTACTTTGCGATGTATACCAAATGCGTCCTCGTTGTCTGGTGCATTTGACGATGCGTCGACCCATCTTTGACAACCTGCACTCTTGTTGGTACCCTGGCATCAAGGCCTCTCGTCTCCTGGTCTGGCCCAATATAAACGGCGAAATTGTTGCGTGAAAAGGTACTTTTCACGACTGTCAGCAATAGAAAGTTCAGCGAACTTTTAAAGCCCCGCTGATTGCCGATCCAGCGCCAGACTGCCCTTTTGACAGCAATCATGTGGAAATTGTTAGTCCCCAACCTCCAACCAAAGGATACACTTATTTGTTCATTTACAGCGACTGGTGTACCCGCTTGGCGAACCATGCGACCGCTGAGTGGCGCGCTTCAGCTCTACTGTTTGACAGGGTAACGTGCTTTAGCGTACCCACAAAAATCACCTCCTACAGGGGACAGCAGTTCGAATCGGAAGTAGGTTGTGGGTCACCTATCTCCCTTCCCCGATTGTGCTTGTAAAATGCTGGAAATATAAATTTCTTGATATTTTTACATAAACGTTAATTAAAAGCTGAACAAGAAAAATTGAAAAAAAAAATTTTAAAAAGTTACAAAAATTTTAAAGAAATGGAAGTTTCTGTGAAATCGTCGACTCTTTCGTGCTTGATATGTGCTGTAAGCCTATATTTTGCTCAAAAGTTGCTCAGAAAAGCAAAATTTGCTCGAGATTGTTAGAATCGCAAAAAGTTGCTCCAAACGCCAAAAGTTGCTCAAAAGTTGCCAAGCACAATCGAGACAAACCTAGTCACCTGGAGCCCATTTAGGCCTGCAGTACAAGGGGTCAGCCATCAACGGTTTTTATGAGCCTGCAGTCAACGGTCATGGGTAGCGTGCTCCTGGATCCAAGTCATGAGATCAGCCTGCGTGTGGATCAAAGTGTCGGACATTGCCGGAAAGGGAGGGAAATGGTCGGGACAACTTCTTCCCCCACAAGAATCTTCATTTTTGAAGGAGGTGAGATTATCTGGAAGAAGAAGAAGAAAAATGGTCGGGACAAAGTCGTTTGCTTTGACAATAAAACTGGTTGATCCATGTATCATTCATTAGCATTATCATTAGAGGAACACAATTTTAACATTCATGACACAGAGGGATTTGATCCGTGCGAATCTGATCGCAACTCCTGTCCAAACAATACTCCCTTATTTGCATTTCAACCCATTACCACAGGCGATGTACATAAGATTATTAAGAGTCTACCTTCAAACAAAGCTCCCGGTTGTGATAAAGTTAACGCCAAAATCCTGAAAGACAGCTCACCAGTTATTGCTCCCATTATAACAAGTCTTATCAACTAGTAATAGTTGACACTACAGCTGCCCCCGTTCTGTATATTGTCGGTCAATAGTATTCTTGCTCGTTGTGTAGCTCTTTGAAATATACCGATTCATAATGAAGATTTTCACACATATTCCATACAATAGGTGAGATAAATACAGGAAACGCAAGGTTCCATGCACAGTTTCAGGTCGATTTACACAGCTTTGATCAAAACATTCTCAGTTTCGAGAATAGTTTATTCTAAACCATAAGAAAAGATTTAATCAGAAGTTAAATTTCTCGCTATTTCTCTTTCACTTTTTATATTCAGTTCATTTTTAAGAGGCAGTCTCCCTAAAAGCGTTCCACTCGATTTTGGACTGGAAAAAACTTTGGCCTTATCTTTTTATCATCAACACTACTATCCATCCTAATAATGAAACTGCAGTTAGAATGAGAAGATTGTTTATTTTACTGCCATTCCCAGCATTTCATCGCTGGACGACCGTTAGCGGTTAAAATATGCAAGTTTTAGATGCCGTTTTATAGGTTTTTTAACGATCGTATGAAAGTACTTCGGGTCATCAAATCCTAGAGTGTTCGCACTCATTTGGAAGCATATTACTTCTTCTTACTGTTCCAATACCATTTAGGCATTATCTTTCTGTAATCAGCAAAAACTGGTCGTCTTTATTTCAATAACCCAATTAAGAAAGCAAAATGCAGGAATAAATGCCTCAAAAACATCACAAAATTCTCAAAAGTGGCACCTAAACTAGACCTAAAAACATGTTTTAGTTAAA
Organism: Porites australiensis; assembly: GCA_022179025.1. Taxonomy (NCBI): domain Eukaryota; kingdom Metazoa; phylum Cnidaria; class Anthozoa; order Scleractinia; family Poritidae; genus Porites; species Porites australiensis. The sequence continues at coordinate 9,614 of BOPM01001055.1, read as the reverse complement.
GATTAAGAGCTATTTTGTCAAGTTATGAAATAAACCTTGTGGCACAACGCGATTCAGAATTGAAGGATTCGACTTAAATTTGCATATTGATGCTGAGTTCGCATTGCGTGACACCGGCCGCTGTGATAGTAAAAAAAATTCTTCGTGATCTTACAAATGACAATTTTTCTGTTTTTTTTTTTTTTTACTTTATCAACAAGAAAAATTGGAAATAGGTTAAGCTTGTAGAAGATTAAGTTTACTTTTCCACTGACCTTCGCATTAATAGTCTCGGCCAGCAGTCCTTTGTTCGACAACCTGCTAATCACGACCGACAACAACCTGTCGTACTTATAAATTCTTATCAAGGAAATTGTTATTTGCCCTTAAAAAAAATAAAATCAGCTGTGAAATGTACATTGAATTAAGTTAGTGTCCGGACACCTTTAAGAATTTGATATTAGAATACATTTTTAGATGTATAAATCTACCGGCCTTCGATAACAAATCTGATCGTCTATGTACAGTGCTAGTGCTATGCTGGTAATGCTGTACGCTATCCGATTCCTTGATGGACAGTGAGTTAAGTGACTGAGTAGCCTGACAGTGTTCGGTTGAAACCTGTTTATACCATCACTGAATAAAACCGTTAGCCTGTTAAGTTGTTAAGCTTTGAACGACTTGGGGATTTATATTTGACTATTTTAGGGAAATTTGTACCAGATCTTCGTTTACTCGCATGCAATCTCGCTGGTTTTTTGTTTTTGTTTTTGCATTTTTTTTTTTTTTCATAAGATTTGTGAAGTGAGTCATTATATTCTTTGTCATAGCATCTCGGTATGCAGACATAAAAGCAATAAGATCCTCTCTGAGTGGCTCAGCGACATTGTCCGCGGTAGGCTGGTGTATCAAATGAGCGCCGCACCGGAGTGGCAAAAACGAAATGATAAACGCGGTGGCTCCTTATTTAGTAAAATCGATATCAATATGAATTTGGATCCACACGGAGGGTCCAAAGGCCGATTTTTGAAAATGTGATCCTAGATCCTTCAGCTGTTGTTCAGATGTATGTATTTTTACATCATTAACGTGGTAGAATGCAAGGGTCTGTAAGAACAGGGTAATAGCCGCTAACAAGACTTGAGACGAGAAAAGACGTAAAAAGAGTGTAGGGGTCTGGACCTGGAGAAATGTTCATGCTGGGGAAACCTTCGACAATGCCGGATTCAGACTTCGCGTCAGTTCTCACCTCTACTGATTCTTCGAATTCAGAGGCTTTTGTCCAAGTTGGGCTTCAATAGAAAATTCAGTCGATGAATTCTCCAGGGTACCAACAATTGTCATGAGTACTCTCAGTAATATGCCTAAAGGTAGGTAATCACGATTTTGACAATTTAACTTCGGTTAAAGATAGGTTTAGATATGCAATGGATGCGCTTATCACTTTCTGTTTCACGCGTTTATCTTGTGATATTCAAAAATGATATCAAATGTGTAAGTGCATCAGCTGACTGTGTAGCTTTATGCCATAGTGCAACAGTGATTAATATCAGGATATTTGACTTTGCACTTCCTACTTTCCTCCATAACTTCATTATGTTTGGATCTTCACTTCCCGCATATTTCTAAATAAAAAAAAATTGAGTGGACTACTGAGTTTATCATTGTCTGAACTTGAAATTACGATTACGACAATACCCATTGGCCCTTTTGTCGTTATCTTATCACAGATAAAGGAACTAGTGATAAGGATATTGGAAACGACTTTACGGTTTTATACGTACGTGATCCCATCCTTTAAAATAGATGGTATACGATCTTCGCACTCTCCAAACCAATTACATTACCGTCCTTGGTGCTAATATTCCTTTCTTGGTCCTCTATGCGAAGAACGAGGTGGCCACCAAAATCGCCCGAGTTTATATGCCGATATTTGTGGGTAATCCCTGGAGGACTCCCGTATAAAGTGAGGGGGCTGTTCGTCGGAAAATTAATAATTTATTATTCAACTGCCCCTAAGGGAGGCCAATATGGGTGTGGCTCAAGCTTAAACTGACCCCTTAAGGAGATTTCTGTGAGGACAGCGTCACGGCTTTTTTTTTTTTTTTTTTTTTTTTGCAAATTTCTTTATGCACAGCCCTAAGCGATACCTGAATGAGCATATTTAGTTACTTTCCGTCCCAAACAACCGAAGTGAGACCAAAATCTGCAAACGACGAACACCCACGTCACTTTTGTATGGGAAGTCCTCCTGGGGAAGCAGATCACCATCTGTTCCACTTGATTTTTCGTAAGGTCCATGATTACCATCTTTTGAGAGTATTGCCTCTGCTTCACTTAGATCAGACTTCGATGGATGACAGGTTTCATGGTGAGAAGTAATGGTGTCCTGACATTCGTGTACTTTTATCAGTTGGGCAAAACCGCGTGAACTTCCACACTATGTTTTCTTGTTACTTTCACTGATGTTCCACGATTCGAAATTAATGTTGAAACTTTATTATTTGCCTGTGCCAACTTCTTTATTAACTACCTGCGATACGAAAGTAGCCTTGCACTCCGGACTGTCTCTTGGAGCGTGAAAACAAAAGCTGACCACTCTTAATAGGAAGAAACTGTCAGTAAAAGGAAGAAACCTTCTAACTGAAATTTCATTAACAAAGTGTTCAAATGTGGGCTCCTGATCAGTGGAAGGCAAATAAAGGGAAAATAGTAATTCGCCGTTCACAGTCCAGTACTATCGCCACATGTTAGGGAATACAAGATTCTGGATCCCAATGGAACTTGGATTCTAGATTTCATTCCTTAGTAGGGTACTCAGTGAGCTCTACTCTGGATTCCAAAGCCCTGGATTCCGGATTCCATATCAAAATTTTCCCGGATTCCGGATCCTACAAGCAAACATTTTCCAGGTTCCGGAATTCGGACACCCTTACATGGGGCCAAGTACAAGTCAAACATTTTCTGACCTGTTCACGCATATTTAATTAAGCCGTGGGAAATTTACTTTTCTTCTAACGTTCGATTTTATGATTTGCTGGATCGGAGTAACTTCTGGTCAGTGCAGTTTTTTTTCAGACTGGACCACATTTTAAGCTAGAAGAGGTTTGGTTCTGAAAAGGTATTTTTCCGTCTTGGCATAACAGACTTAACACAAATGTTCGGGGCTTGAAAAGGTACCTTTTACCTGTTGAACTAATTTTTAAACAATATATATCATTGGCAAAGGGAAAAAGGGAATTTTAATATGGTTTTGGTGGGAAAATGAGGCATATCTTACTTAAAAGTGGCAAGTATTTGAATAACAGAGGATTTTGCTGTGACAGCAGCCGGTATCGTCACGCAACGCAAATTGAGCATTTGGCTAAATTTGAGTTGAAACCTTCAATTCTGAATCGCGTTGTGCCACAAGTTTTACTGCATAAATTGACAAAACAGCTATTAATCTTTAACTAAAACATGTTTTTAGGTCTAGTTTAGCTGCCACTTTTGAGAATTTTCTGATGATTTTGAGGCATTTTTTCGTACCGTTTGCTTTCTTAATTGGATTATCGAAATAAAGACGACCAGTTTTTGCTGATTACAGAAAGATAATGCCTAAACGGTATTAGAACAGTAAGAAGAAGTAATATGCTTCCAAACGAGTGCAAATAGTCTAGGATTTGATGACCCGAAGAACTTTAGAACGATCGTTAAAAAAACCTGTATAACAGAGACTAAAATTTGCATATTTTAGCCGCTAACGGCCGTCCGGCAATGAAATGATGGGAATGGCAGTAAAATGAGTGATTTCCTCATTCTAACTGCAATTTCGTTAATAGGATGGATAGTAGTGTTGATGGTAAAATTATAAGGCAAGGTTTTTTCGAGTCCAAAATCGAGTGGAACGCTTTTAGGGAGACTGCCTCTTAATTATTTGCCGGAAAGTAAGCCTTAGAAATTAAAAGGACGTTTGATCGATTCACGCTCACGCATTATAGTCTTATTTGACACTTTATAACGGCAAGACATCTGTGAGCAGGGAATAAGTCAGAACAGAATTTGATTGTCGGCGAATTTCTGTAATCGTCCATCGTTCTGCTAGTGATAAGCTAGCCGTTGTTCACTCGTCTTGCTTGTTTGGGGCTGAGTCTTATTCCGGTCAAAGAGAGAGAAAGAGTCTCTGGCAAGGTTTTCAATATAAATCAAAGATTTGTGAACTCGTGTCTGGCAAACTCTCCAAGTGTTTATATATACACAGTTAAACGCACCTTATAGCCTCATCTGCGCTTAACGAGTGTCTTTTGGTCCATAACTTTCAAAACAACTGCTCCACAGAATCTCACTGCGTAACGCAAAAGAGTATCGAAGTATGACTGCACAATAAATGTCACAAAATCTACCTGAGCGGCCCCTTCGGGATTTTCTGTCTTTACTTCATCCTAACCATTTCGTACTTGCGGGCGCAAACAATAGAAACGTCATCATTACCTACCGATTCCTCGCGGCCCCTGTTCAAGCAAATTGAGATTTTTTCTATATTGACTGTATGACTGTACATTTCAACTGTAAGTACTTTCCTTAATATACGCCAGAGTTACTAGAGTGCCTCCTCGGGATTTCGCCTTCTAGGCGAAACCCTGCGGGGGCAACAATTCCTTTACTTTGAGTGTTTTTCCACTTCCAATCTTACTCCCACAAGATTGCAACTTTGTAGAAAAGCGTTTTGGGTACGTTTTTTGACAAGGTGTTTCGATGTGCATGAGGGGACAGAAATGCGACGTGGCTTTCGTTTATAAATAAATGCAGGTAAATGTCTTTCCATCATAGTGCACATGCCTATTCTCGTAAATGTTCGCATGAGTGGACATACATTCCACCCCCACATGTATGCGACTTGATTCTCGTTTATTAATAAAATGCAAGTGCTTATCGTTCTATCGTAATGCGCATGCGTGCTCTCATATATGTTTGCATGAGGGGACAGAAATTCTACTCTCACATGTGTGCGACTTGACTCTCGTTTATTTATATAATGACAATTGCTTAACGTTCCATCGTAATGCACATGCGTGCTCTCGTAAATGTTCGCATGGGGGGACAGAAATTCTACTACCACAAGTGGGCTATCTGAAATGAGTTGAATAATAAAATATCAAACGCATTATAGCATGAGTAACAGCCTAATGATCATCCTATGCTCATAGGCCAGAAGTCGAAGTAAGAGCGGCCGTTTTGTTAACAACGCCAAAGGCCATTACCCCCTCCCAAGCCAAACGACATTTTAAAATGATGCTTCCGAGCCAGTGCGAGAGCCAAGACGTAGCACAGATGGTGTTATGGGTGATTCATGCGCAACTCCCGTTTTATATTTTTTCTTGCTCATCAACAAGTTCCCCTCCCGAGAGTTCTACAAGCGCGTGGGTCCACGCCCCTGAACTCCCTGGAGTAATTAGGGATCTTCAACATGCGGGCCACAGTTTTCAAAAAGTTGCGTTCACGTTGTCGAAATTTGATGGACAAAATGCAAGGATTGGGAAGTAGCACTCTCTTACTTTCTCGGTAGACGAGGTCGTCACGAGTCAAGATATCATTGTTGGATTTGACAAAGCTGGAATTGACATTGACGCTATAATCTCTATTCAGCGTAAAGCGTCCAACAACACGTGGGTCGTTTCTTTTGATTCAAAAGAAGCGAAGGAGGCCGCGCTAAACGGGCCTTGGATTACCATTATCAACTGCACCGTCTTTTTGGGGGATTGCGAGAACAAGGTTACCATTGTAAAACTCTATGAAAATCCGTCCGAACTGCCTGATTCGGTGGTAATTGGGAGTCTCTGTCATTATGGCAAGCTCTTTTTTTTTTCGCCAAGACCGCGAGGAGGAGGGGATTTTTAACGGCGTGCGAACAGCGAGAATGGCACTTTTGACGCCCATCTTTAGTTCAATTTCATCGCTGGGCAATTTGCAAGGATCTAGTATCCTTTGCAGCCTAAAACGTGCCGGAAATGGGGAGCAGAGGGCCATTTTGCCGCCACGTGTAACTCGCAGTGTTGCTTTAACTGCGAGAAGCTGGGACATTGGTCCCAAGATTGTCCTTTGTCACCGCTTCGCCGAGTCTGTTTGGCCGCTTCACATCCCACTACAGAGTTACCCTTTATCTATTACAGTGCTAATGTCTCCACAGTCAAAGTCAGCGGGGCCTGCTATGCAAAAATAGCAGAACAGGTTGAGGATGCGGATGATCAGAGAAGAAAGAAGCGTGAGGAGAAGAAGCGTGTTGAGCGCGAGAGGCGCGAAGAGCGCGCAAGACAGGAGGAACGGGCGCGTCGCGAGAAGGAACGAGGAATGCAGAAAGAACGAGAAGAGGAAAAGCAGCGCAGGAAAGAGGAGCGTAAGCAGAAAGAACGGGATGACCGTAGAGGAAAGGATGATGATCATGACAGTGATCGCAGGAATAGGTATGTTAATGAGTGGTGTCGCGATCGCGACCACCGGGGTAATGATGAATATGACCGCCGTGGTCGTAGCGGTGGTTATTCCTCCACCTATTACCGTGACCGCTCCAGTTACCACACTTTTCGATCAGACTCAGAGGAGGACGATGATAGATGGAGGTATTCAAGTATAAGCGTAAGCCTAAATATTGATCTTATTAATCGAGATGGCACTTAAAATAGTCTCTATCGCTAAGATTCTTCCAACCCCTAATTGGGTCCCGGACGATTTTAAAAAGATATCTTTGGCCTTTTTTATGGAGATCAAAGTCTGAAACAGTTAGCCAGCAGCGTTGTTGAGCTCGTTTTCTTTCTGGTGGCTTAAATATTGTTGATTTTAAGACAAAGTGTGCTAGTTTGCGCCTGTCAAACGTCGCTCTGAAAGTGATTATCGGGATGGTTTTGGCACGTGCAAGTGGCATTATTTAGCTCGTTATTTTCTGGTCAATAGAATGATAAATTTAGATAAAAGCCTTCATTTCTTTTCCGCTTCAGTTCCTCCTTGCTTCTGAACCTTCTTATTTCTATCGTAATTGTTTATCGTTTTTCTCTACCCTTTATGGCAGGTATTGCTCTCTGCCGGACAACCTGCCGAAAGATTCATGATTTACTTCTTGATCTCCCGGGTGTCAAGCCGAGGCCTAGCGCCGCCGGTTTCTGGGTCTTTGTCGTGGGACGCCCCATTAACCGGTGGGCTTCGGTATCGCCTCTGAAAATGATTGAAAATAATAAGAATGATTTACTCTGGCTTATAATACAGCATGCAATTTGTGTTCGATATGCGTTTAAAGTTTGGGGCTTCGAGATAAAATCGGATAAGTGCGCCTTTGGTTCAAGGGTTGAGACAATAGAGCATTGTTTTTATTTGTGTCCACGCGCGCATCGTGTTTGGAACTTCTTCTCTACGGCTTTGTCTTGATTATTAAACCATTTTTTTTTCTGTCTCAGTCCCTTCACTCTTTTTCCCTTTTTCTGATGCACAATCGTCTCCCCTCGTTTCTTTGTCTTATTATCTTTGGGCAACAATTACCTACTGGGTTTGGCATGCTCGTAATGTGGCTACCTTCAGATTTTTCTGTCCTGTCCTCTCTGTAAATTGTTGATTTGATTAAGAAGGATGTCTCCCTTCGCGTTCGATGTTCTCCCTGGGATGAAATTAGAAATGTTTGGTCATCCAGTAGTGTTTTGTGCTCCGTCGACAGTATGGATAATATTATTTTCTTCCCTTGATCTGCTTGATTTCTTTGTGATGTGAATTAAGGACATTAATTCCTTACTTTATTACATAGACTTCTTTGCTATACCCTAGAGGATGTTATCTTTGTTATAAAAAGAACAGCCTTGTTTGCTAACGAGCTAGCAACGTCTGTAAATAGGAATTCTGTTTTTGAAATAAATGGCCTAGCATGTCTGAACTTATATTTTCTTAGGAAAAAGGTACATGAGTCAACCAGTTTAATTGCCATAACAACCGACTTTGCCCCGACCATTTCCATCCCTTTCCGACAATGTCCCAAGACTTTCCCTCGCAAACACGCGCGATCCATACGCAGACTAATCACATTACCCCACCCCCACGCCCGATACGCACGCAGGATCACCACGTGACTTGGATCCAGGATCACGCGATCCATGACCGCTTACTGCAGGTTCAGAAAATCGCTGACCGCTGACTCTTGTACTGCAGGCCTAAATGGGTTCCAGGTGACCCACACCCTACTATCGGATCTTTGGAAATGACTTAATATCCTTTTTGTTCCCAGGCGCCTTTGCAACACAGCGCACCATCCATTGGCAAATAGACATGTGAAATATTTCACAGGCATTTCAAAACAGTCCTCAAAGCCATTTGGCAGGTAGTCACCGGGTCAAAGACTTCCCCATTGTTCCCCTCGGCTTAGAGCGAGCCTCAAAGAGGGCCTACTCCCGCACATCGGCCGAGTTGGTTCTTTGACACTCAGTTTGCCAGGGGACGTCTTTTCCACCCCTAACAACGAGAATGCTTTCTCGTTGTCTCAAGACTGCGTTGTTAAACGTAAAACCAACAGTTACGTCCTATCCTTTTGCATGGCAGCCGTAATATTTACTCTGCTATCCTCGTTCATGTGTAGCACGATAGTCACAGACCTCCGCTGACGCGCCCTTTTCATGTACGAATAATTTTAGCCTGGACTTCGATGGTAAACCCGAAGTTACAGTTGACCTGAATGAGCCCATTTGCCTCCAACTGTGAACACTTGCAGTCTGTGAGCAGTGAAATTACTTTTGTTTTGTTGGGGAGTTAAAGAGTACTTGTAACTTGTATTGGTGTCCTTTTCCTCTTCACGCAAAAAAACTATTGAACTAATTTTATTTTTTTGTGAACAAAAACAATTTGGCATAAATAGCATTATCACGATATCTCTACCTTCGCTAGTAAGTTATTTTCCTATCGCCTTTAAGAGCGGCTCCGCGTAATTATCAACTAGACGTGTAAATAGTCAAAAAGTGACCTGGCCTCAAACTCAGCCAGAATAAAGCCCTGTGGGCTCTAGTTACAAAACCGATCGATTGAACAATATTTGTTTAACGATTTTTTTTCTTCGCGATGTCTAAAATGGGCAAAAACCAAGCAAGTTAGTATTCAGTGGCTCGTCTATTTTGAAATAAAATACAAAGTATAAAAGATAATGGGACGTCATATTTTCACTGTTTTTTCTCTATAATTTTAACTCATTAGATTTTATAAAAATAACTAAGATAGTACGCGCGCTCTGATTGGCCGAGAGGAGTGTTTGGATGAGAGTATGTAAACATGGTTGTGGCGCCAAGTTGTTTTGCTTTTCGCGCGCTAATCACGCAAGCACGAATTTGAAAAAAGTTTTAGAGTTAAAATCTCGACAAGTTTACTTTATTTACCCATTCCTTCGTCGGCTGAAACTTGGAAAATCGTTGCAAAGAAGGTGTGTCAATTTTTTTTCGCTTTAGCTGACATTTTATGCGAGAAAAGTCCGTATTTTGGAAAGCATCTTTTTGCAAAACAAGAACTGATTACGCGTGCAAAACTTCGTGGACAAAACTTTGCGACGGGTAAGAATTTCTCTGTTAGTCAGTGCCATGCAAAGAGTTTTGCGTCTTTTCTCGGGAAAGTCATTTTGTAAAAGCAATAGAAAACTTTTT
>BOPM01001054.1:88445-99105 GCA_022179025.1 Porites australiensis | reverse complement strand
ATGTCCCTCGAGAGCGACTTTTCTTCGTTATGATTGTCTACAGTATTATCTTAACGTTCAAAAGGCATAATTTCACAGATCAGCTAGTCTCTTGAATCTAAACCTCATAGACATTGGAAGGCAGATTCAAACGCGATACCTTTTGTTAAAAAGACTTCATTGTTTTGCTGTTGTTTTTGACCGTTATGATTTAAAATAAATATTCCGGAATTTTTATTCATCATTCGATCTTAACTATCGTTTACTTTCAATGTCTGTTATCCTGAGGGCTTGTACATGTTATTTTTCAGTTAATAAAAGGAATGCAGCCTGTCCAATTTCCATTCTCCTTGCAGTAGTAGCCACATGGAGTCATCGACCGCCTATTTTTTGGAAAGCAACAATATCAACTTGTAGATAATCCAACGCGAATTATTCGGTTTGGGGAGTCCCTGGAGTCCACTCTTTAGCTTATCATATCAGACTCGCCTGGGTTTTTTGTTCCTTCTGGTACTCTCAGTCCGTCAGCCAACTGTGATCACTGCATTATCTATGCTAATTTTAATTGACGCAAACAAAAACCCAAATCTTTTACCAGAGAGATCTGGAAGTTTAATGATTGATCTTGATGGGTTAAATGGCACTTTATCTAACGCAGATTGGAATGATGATTTTGACGCTGCCCTTCTTTATTGTTAAGTCCAGTGGAGTCTTTTTTACCACATAAGAAAGTGATTATTCGGCCTCGCGACAAATGGATGACTGGTCAGATCTGTCAAGCTATTCGAAAGCGCGATCGTCTTAAAAACTTATTCCAAACGTAAGGGGCTGTTTACATGGAAGGAGGAAGATCCTAGTACCAGGAAAATCCTAGAAGGTGGAATAACTTTACGTTGGGTTTACATGCAGAAATTTCGGCCCGTGAGTTGTCCAAGTAGAGAAGGTTAGAGAGGGAATCAAAAATGGCAGACGACAAAATCAAAAATGTAATTTGGGTCCTTCTGCTCTCTTTACTGGCGTAAATCTCAACCTTTCAGCTGAATTAACACGATAATCTGCTCGTGGATTACTCTAAACGAAATGGTCGGCCTTTATTGTCGTAATTAGCCACTGAACGACCCGCCGACATTTTGTCGCGTTTGTCCCTAGTACTAGGATCTTCCTAGCGAAAGCAGTTTACATGGTCCTAGGATCTTCCTACCTCTCAGCTAGAAAGGTCCTAGTACAAGGAAGATCCTAGCGCTAGGGACAAGTACAACCCTTTGCATGTAAACTGAATACAGAAAACATATGGTGCTAGGATGATCCTCCCTCTAGGATCTTCCTGGCACTAGGATCTTCCTCCCTCCATGTAAACAGCTCCTAAATCCCATCTTGTTCAGAGACACTTAGTAGTTAGTCTTATCAGGATGGCAAAGATAATACAAAGACCAACCAAGCTCTTAGTGATCCAGCAATTTCTTCCAAATAGTGGTGGCGTATGCCAGTGAAATCCACGTATGGTAATAGGTGTTACTCGGCTATCCCGGCGATCTCCAAAGGTGATGTTTTGAAATCTGATCCAAAACAAAAAGAAAACGTTTTCAATGACTCTGCTCAGAACCCGGAGCGAGCAACTTCCATGACTTCCATGCGCTCGTGTTACGGCGTTTTCGCGGACCAGTTTATTTTTAGAACGGTTTGGCGCGAATTTTGAATATCTTTTAAATCCCTCAAACCACAAATGAAACCAGTCAGCAAAACCTACGGACCTAAATTAAAAATGATAGTTTTTGCCTCTTAATAACGTTAGTTTTCCTTTTTGATATCTTATACTTCGAATGAGCTCATAGACATAGTGGAGATTTTATTTTCGCAAGGAAAAGTGCTCTAAAATGTTTCTAAAAATAAACTGGTCTGTAAAAGCGCCGTGACATAGGCCTAGTATGGGAGTTGCAGGAGTTGCTCGCTGTTGAAATTCCATTTCTCCCTCGGTGGTCATCAGACTCTGTCTGTTAACACTGCGGATGAAGAAATGGTTCGTAACCTTTTATCATCTGTTAACTTTTCAAAAGCTAGCGGCTACGACGCCTCAAGTAATAAGATAATAAGACTTTGCAGTGAGGGTCATATAAACCGTTCACATGCTTTCGCTGTTAGCAATAATCATTTTCGGAACCACACTTACCGGAACTTAAAAAATCACTCCACGTAAAAGCAGTGTTATGTTACATTGGGGAAAACATCGACATTCTTGATGAAACAAATTTGCAAACACTACTGGTTTAAAAGAACGTTTGCACGTTGGGGGACAGGAAGTGCTTCTACAATGATATGTGACAATTTGACACTATGTTCACTCTGATTTATTAACTTCACACTCTTTTAATAACTTTACAAGCACAAGACTAGCTGAATCCCTCTAACAAAAGCTCGTTAAAGGCTGTCAATCTTATTCATTAGAGACCTTTAGATTCCAGGACGAGGACGACTACGAATACGAAATTTGACTTAAAGTTTTTTCGCGCATTCTCAAAATATAGACTCCCCGGAAAGCTTCATCTTACCATTTTCACTTGAAAAACTAGCACTTTGAAGGAGGTTGCACACTCCCCCGATCACAAAATGAAAAAACTTCTAACATTTGATATCTTGTTTCCGCCACTTCTACATTCTCGCTAAACTCGTAGTAGATTGACGAAGGCTATCACGTTTTCCAGCCAAAATGACGTTGGTTCACGCGCGAGCACTACTCAGTACCGGTAAAATATCGTACACGTAGTCGTACTTGTCTTAGAATCTTAAGGTCTCTAATTTGAATTAACATTAGCAGAAATTTGATTTGCTACAAGAATTATTAATTTATTTTCCTTCGAGGTTATAGCGTAACAAAAAAAATCTACTTTTACTCTAAAATTCACATAGGTCCAGTAAATGTCCCGTCATAACAAAATAGTCAGAGAGATATAAAAATTACAAAGAAGGTTCGTATGAATACAAATCAACTACGTACAATACCGGTACTACTAAAAGTACAACTCGTCATTTTTCGTACAGTACCAAACTTGTCGTTTGAAACCTTCTTGTTGGAATATCATAACAATACTAATTAGTCCCGCCTTTTTCCATAAATTTACTCAAAAATTGTTTACGAGTTTGCTAGGAAAAACCCGTGTTAGCTAAGAACAATATTGCGTCATGGACTAATAAATTGAACAATAGATATTTATTTTCCCCCAATCTCAAATAATCATGAATACATTACGTCTAATGAAGGGGGTATACGATCCAATTGTGAACTCAGATAATCAGGGTTTTAGCCTGCAAACACGGGCCAGTTCAACGAAAGTCTCAAAAGTGCAATAGATTGGTAAAAACATATACTTCCTTGGTGGAACTTAATTAATCTAGACAACTTTGACTGGTAATACAAACCAAAGGTTTTTTTTTTGTTTGAACACTTAAATCAACTGAGTGAATAATTCTGTAATTTTTATTTTAGTAAAAGATAGAACTTACCAAATCATACTACGGCACGTGCTTGTTTAAAAACTCGACGTCCAGAAGGAGTTTCTCGACCAAACTAAAACCTTGTACATGCATTCGGCGTAATATATTTATCTATCGAACACTTTTAAAATGTTATAAATCAATACACGATAACTGTAAAAATATTGCAAGCCACAATGTTTGATTATTGTCTAAATAAAAACACGTTGTAAATCACATTGGTTCATGGGTTTAAAAACTCATAAAAATCGGGTGGCAATCCACTTTTCAAATGGGGCAAAATTTTTAAATATTGGTAATAGCACTGAGTGGAGTCCAATTCGGTCTCTAATCATACGAGTGATTAACAAAATCGGACGACCGCGTAGCGGGAGTCTGATTTTTTTAATCACAAGTAAGATTACAGGCCGAATTGAATTGGACGACACGAAGTTCTGTTACAAAATTTTTGATATTTAAGGCTTTTCTTGCTCGCAGTGAAAAGTGCGTGCGTGCGATGGCGCGTACTGTCAATTACAGGCGTACCGTCCTTTTACACTGTCCTGTTAGTGCTGAAATCAGGGCAGTTGATAGCCAATCAGATTTGAGAATTTTGTTATAGTTATGATTATTCGTTTTACACTAGTATGAGAGTTGGGAATTCAGTGTTATTGGGCCAGGGAGGCGTTTCTCGAAGGGTGAAAGGCTTTTTTACGTTTTTCATGTTTTCATAACATAACACTTATGAGATAGAGAAGGAAAAAATGGACTGGTTAGGGGGCTACCATTCTTTAGTTTTTCATTTTAAAATGTGCCTGCTTTAGGCATGAAAAGTTGCTGGGACTTTCAACAATAGACCTATTCGGCTAACTCAATGTTGTACCCAATTCAAATCTCCCGGGGTTAAGATTCTTTGTTTATTGTATTTGCATTATAATGTGGCATTCTCATTTAAATGTATGGAAATTCCTGAAACAAAAAGTTTTATTCCCAAAGGGTTTGAATTGGGTACAACATTGAGTTAGCCGAATAGGTCTATAAAGAACGTATTTTTTTTTGCTGCGGAAGTGCAGTTAGTCTCTTTAGCTAGTTTACAGGCACTCCACTTGAATAATCGGTGAACAAACAATAAAAATAAAACGTAAGGGGATTAAAAAAAAAAACATCTGGAAGAAGGCAACCAGTGGGCTATTGAGCAGCTCATTTCTTGCTTTCAATCCCAACCGTAATTTCAAGTTTGGATTGACCCGTGCTCCCCATCGCACCCTTCACACATAATCCTGAGCCTAATTTTTTAGTATGCCAGGTGTTATCACCCTTAAATGGACCACCCTCCACTTTGTCGGAACGATACATTTCACTGAACGTCTTTTTACTGGCCTCCCGACGACCGCTGTAAAGTTTTACATTCCACCAATTTCTGTATAAGTTTTAATCAAAAGGAACGGAATACATGACAGCTAATGTCTTGTCTAAGACTGGTATGTAGTACGTGAGGACTCCAACGGCTCCTCTAGCTATAGGTCCTGAAGTTTTTCGGGCTGACCATAACATGGCCTTACCTGATGAGAACAAGAATAATGAAAAGTGTGTCTTTTGCTTACTAGTTACTGACATAAGATTGGTACGAATGCAAAGTAACTTTAACAACGAATTAAGATCCGAGTAGCCTGGCATTCGCAGCATTTGATAGGACAGACAGGAAGCAGTATACAAGACCCTTCCGGAGGGGGGAGGAACTTGGGTTAATTTTTGCTGGGTATGTGCCGCTGGCCTCTCAGAGCCCGTACTCCATTATAGTTAGTCTATTTTGTGGCCGAATTTAGACCCCATTTTAGTCACTTTTGGGCAAATATGTCATTTTGGCGATTCCACCTAAGTCACTTTTCTATTCATGTATCTACCTTATCAATCCTTTAAATAGGTCCGGTCCTAACATGAATTGACCCATTTTTTAAAAATTGAAAGAACACTTTACTTTACATCTACAGTACAAACATTTGGGTATGTTTGCTAGCCGAAAGTGTGGGACCCATTGTAGTAACTCTGTTGAAAATGCAACCCCGTTATGGTCAATCCAGTCGTGAAATGCGACACCATCCAGCGGCGCATCCCCATTAGCCTCTTATAAGGAAGTACCCCCCCCCTCCACCGGCACAAGGGACACGATCATATGCTGCGACTGCCAGGCTACTTACATTGGTGAAACCGGCAGAAACCTTAGCATGCGACTGTCCGACTGACAGAACAAAAACGAGCGACGAGAAATGATGACGTCAGTAATCACATTATTGACGAAACATCAAATCCACTGGGACTCTGCGACATGTATTACGCATTCTACAGACTACTATCAACCACTTTCTTTAGAAAGCTGGTTTACTCACTTAGAACAAATGCCACTGAATCACAGTCAGCAGCAGTTACCGGCACTGTACAACGACTTATTGACGTTAATCAAGCAAACCTAACTACGAGAGAACGACTGGACAACTGACAACTTTACTAACACTAAACTACTGTTTAACTGTGATAATAGACGGATCGAAATGCACCAATGACATTAGGAGTCTTAAAGCCAGTAACATCACGCCTTTAACGACCGATGACATCGCGACTTAATTGAACAATCAGGTCAATGGGACTCATTGGAAAGGACGGAGGAAAAATAGCGACCGGCAGATTTCGTTTCAATATAGCGGCTCGGGAAGGAAGCTCATTGTTACGCGATGTAAATAATGGCTTAAATGAAGGGAAATTAGCTTGTCCACACCAGAGTCAAAGTTAAGTCTATGTCCAAACACAGCGGCGAGAAAGAAAAGAGAGAAAAACTGTTGTTTAAACACCAGGCCTGTTCAAACACGTTCCAAGGTCACGTTTCACATTATCACGAGAATATGAGTAGTGTTTGGCCTGTCAACACTTAATGTCAAAAAGTTAGTAAATCAGACCTTTTCCCAAAACCAGCTAGAAGCAATCGAAGAACATTTTTTTTCTTAAGCAATAAATCAGCCTGCAAAGCACGCATATTTTGCAGCGCGACCCATTATTCTTTTGCGGGAATAACGTTATTCCGCCATCTTGGACGTTAATACTAATAGGCTCCTGTACTACCAGAGAGTTGGAACGAATCAAAAACTGATTTAAAGGAAGAGGTTGATGGGTTTCAAATAGTAACCCTAACCCCAACCTCCTCTCTTCTCTCCGCCCCTCCCTCTTTTCCCGCTCCTCCTCCCTTAGTCTTTTCCTTGGCTTTTCAAGATGGCTGCCGCGATCAATTTACCTCTGAAATTCTGTCAAAAAAAAGGGTGCTCTGTAGGCTACCAATGAATTCAAACATTTCTTTTGTTTGTAGCGAATTTTCCTTGAGTTTTATGCAGTACAAGGAAACACTTATCTTTCTATGGCAAGAACAAGACGCACGAGTGCTTCAACCCGGCCTTCTTTTAGTTCATACAATGATAGAGCGCCGGGGGAATGAATTGATCAGATTAATGATGAATAAATGGAAGAAAAATACTACCGGCTAGCAAATCAGAGTGGAAAATAGTGTGGTAGGGATGTTTTACTCCACTTTGTTGCGCAGGAATTTCATTAACTTGGGCAGGAATACCTTGACGCCAATGACGTCATAACCTTTTGTCTTTATCTCATGAGTATCTCATTAAGATAAGGTCGTGTGCTATTTTTAGTTGGTTTAGGTTTTCTAGTTACTTTAAGGTCGATAAACGTCTTCGTTTTCGATTGGTTGGTTAGAAAATTAGAAACGTTTTCATTGGTTAATTCATAATGTCTGATGAGTAAAGTCAAACTTGTCTGTGACTTAAAATCACTGAGACGTGACATAATAGGCCATTTTACAGTTATGGATGGAAGCGAGGGTGGGGGTGACCTTGTTTTGCTGCTGTGATTGCCCTAGTTCCGGTTCACTGATTTTTGGCGGGCAAATCGAGCATATTAATGAGGGCAAAGGCAAACTACCGTATTTACTCGATTAACCGCCCTGGGCGCTTATTAAATTTTTGGACCTTGAGAGTGGGCGCTTATTCGAGGTGGGCGCTTATTCGAGGCTGGGCGCTTATTAAATTTTCACCATTTTCAGCAAGTGAAGTATGTTTATGTTGCAACAAAACAAAAAAAAGCTAATAACAAAACGCGAAGAAGTAACAAAGCAAGGTTTCTGTAAAATACTCTGAAGAAAACTCCGTCCTCGGGGAAGTCTCTTATTAGAATTTATTCACTCAAGTGGGTGGGGTGGGGTTGAGCGCTTATTTGAGTTTGATTGTGAGGAGGAGGGGGTGGGCGCTTATTAACTTTTTCTGCCTTTGGGATAGGCGCTTATTCGAGGTGGGCGCTAATTCGAGGTTGGGCGCTTATTCGAATAAATACGGTAGCTCTTTTTCACTCTGCAAACAATGTTTTAGTTACCCCTATCCGTTTTAGTTTTGTGTCTAGTGCGGAAGCACAGACACTATCAGAAAACGTTAAAATCCTCAGGTAAGTGCTTCATATATGGCAAATTACTACGTCATACGAATAAAGTTTCACCGAGGTTTCTCCTACGTGACACCTTACATGAAGCATTCTTTACTGAGTACCAGGAGGGTAATATCATCGATAATCACTCGTAATTCCTTCCTGACCCGAAATAAACAACCAATGACAATCGGAACCAATCTAATGTGTATTAGTAGAGACGACAATTGCGCCAACGCCATGTGCTTTCCACTACAACTCCCGACAACTGCGAGAAAACTGTTTACGACGACTTGCTTTCGTTTCTTTCTTGGACGTGTGTGATACGAGTTGTCCTATCGGTGAGTTACCTTTTAGTTTCTTACTTTGTGATGAATTTCTTAAGACGTATTTTCTCAGTATGCCACAGCTTTCGAAGTATGTGTCAATCCGGCCGAATGAAAGGTTTCGATTCGTTTCGTTTCGTTTCGTTTTAATTGTTCTTTGCCCGTTGACAACCTTACGTGACTTGTGCGTTTGATAGCAGACGATGGCTAAACTCTGCTTTTCTTGTCGGAAAACGGCTTTAAATTTTATCAGATCGCTGGATAAACACGTGGTGGTTTCTTATAACTGATAACGTTAAACTGCTGTTACTCAAACAGATTTCTTATTGCATTTTTTTGAGTCTTTAGCATCGGCCCGCTGAGTCTGGAAAGCTGAAATCTCGGAAAATTTTCTTTTAAGTTGCCCATAATTTTGAAAACAGATTTTGAAAGAACGGATAACTTTAACGTGGTATAAGACTCTACTGAAACTGAAGATCCAGTAGACGATTTTGGGCTTTGAAATTTGCCATTTTTTCATTGAACGAAAACAATGAAAATAATGAAAAATCTCCAAAATATTACGTTTTCGGTCAAACTGACTAAAATACCACTTAAAATGTATATATTTATGTACTTTTCTGAATACGTTATTTGTTGTTCGCATTACAATTGATTTGATTTTTAAAACGATTTTTTTGTGACACATGGTCTTGGGCCTGTAAAACGCGGTCCGAAAGCCGCGAAACCAATACCCTCCCCCCGTCCCGTACGTCGAAAATAGGGAGTTTAAGATACGGCGACTACGGACTACGGCTACCGATAAATATGCTACTACGCATGATCAAAACCACGTGACTGTTCATTTTTCTCGCGTAGTCCTGCGGCTACGGTGAGTTGTTGAGCTGTCTCGCGTAGTCGGGACTACGGAGAACATTTTGCTCGTATTTTGCCATCTCGGTAATTCAAGAATCTCGTCTTTTCGTAAAAAGGTTTCAATTCACCTGCTTTAAGTGAGAGGGAAGCGAAATTTGTAAGTTGTGTCTAATTTCTGCCCAGATTTACGCTTTTAATCCACTGTTGTGACTACATTTAAGCTTAGCTGTTTATACGCAGAATTCAGATTGACGGCCTAGGAGAAGAGAAATCATACAGGTAATTTACTTTCTCTTCGCACTTGAAAAGTTTCAATGTTTGTTCGAACTGATTAGTGAGTCTTTGTACTTGTGTAACCTTTATTTATGCGAGTTTTTGTATCGCGCCATTTGCTGAATGACAATGATGTAAACATGCTCGAGACAATCGAAACTCGGCATTTCAGTACTTCAAACTACATCGGATCAGTAGTCGGAGAAGTCCATCTTCTAAATCTAATACATGAGCTATTACCATTTCTGTCTATATCTTTAATATTTGACATAAGTATTCATGGGCGAAAAAATAAAACCTGAGTAACCAAAACTTTGTTTACCAATTTCACCCGACGTAATTGCTACCTTCAAGTATGGAAGAATTTGTTAATTGTTCTAAAGATAAGATCACATGCAAAACTGACTTGCATTTTTGTGAACTGTGATGAAAACAAGAATATCTTTGCGTGTTTTTTCCCTCTCCGCCTCTTCTGTCGTAGTCTACTGTCTGTAGTGCAATCTTAACGTTCTATATTTGCACGACTCAAAATTGACAGAGAAGAGAAAGAGTTGAAAGGAAAAGAAGAAAGGTTAAAACAAAAAGCAAAAGAAATTAAAAACACAGTAATATAGGCGAAGCGGGTAGCTGCCCAACTGCAACGAATGGCAGGGCAGCTAGACTGCTTGGCTAACCAAATTCTAGAAGAGACCAAAAATTAAAGAAGAAGTAAAAGAAAAACACCAGTGTAAGAAAATTTTATTGATAACAAACGGTTTCTTTTAATCAAAGTCAATGTGCAAAGTTTTTAAACGTAAACAAGTCTAAGTCAGACCTGTTATGCTAGAAAGAAAACACATTTGTTCAGTATATAAAAAATAAAAGGAAACTGGTTCTTCTAATTTCTTGTATCCTGTATGGTCTCTTCTTGCTCCATGGAATCCACTCCATCTAACATCCTCCACTTCCCACACCGCACGACTCTCTTCGTGGAATCTATTATACTAGATCTTTACAGACATCCAGTAAGCAGCACCTCCTCCATCATACACTGCTTGTTTTTTCTCATCATCTACAGAGTATTCCCAACTAAGGAAGCACCTAATTATAAAATCAGTCAGATAAAAAGAGATTATTTATATATACAAAAGTCAAAACAAAATAAATAAAGGCAATATTATCACTTAAAATCCCTAATTATTTGTTAAGCATCTCTTAAATCAGTTGTTATAATGGTTTTCCTCACCTACTCCCTAAACTTCACATTAATATAGGTGAGTTAAACCACAAACACCACCCCCGCC
>BOPM01001054.1:67248-78017 GCA_022179025.1 Porites australiensis | reverse complement strand
TACTGGGGAGGGGGCGTTCCTGCCATCCGGGACATTATATATTGTGTTTTTAAGACATGAAAGCGAGGCTCAAGGCCTCTCTGCTCACTGCAACAAGAAAGTTGGAAAACATTTTTCCCTCCCTTCCCTCCCGTTTTGCTCCACTTTCATCTCCCGGATGGCGGATGTGCCCTCACCTTTGCTGGGATAAATCTTCTTGTGGATCTGGACTTTCCTAGCTTGATATGCTTAAATGAAATAAACGGCCACTCTGGTGGCCAAATTTATCCCAAACTGGAATTGTCATTATTGGGTATCCCAGCAAACAGAGCTCACCCAAAGCAAGACTCCACCAACAGCAATAACTGACTCAATAATGCTATCTAAAGAAACATGGAGCATAAAACAAAATATTTAGTGGACGACTTCCAGTGAGCAATGTTTAAAATAATCGCCTCCCTAAAATAATTGCCTTCCCTTGAATAATTGTGCGAAAATAATAATCGCCCCCGGCTATTATTCAAGGAAATACGGTAAACCTTCCAGAAGCTTGGAATTGGGAGAGTCATAGTAAATTCTGGATGTATTTGGAAGTACAAGGAGGAAGGAAGCACAGTGATTAAGAAATTGCTGTCTAAATAAAAATATTATTATCGAACTGTCAAGGTGAAATCGACATTGAACAACAAATATGGACAAGCAATTATTTATACACCCTTTGTTAGTTGCTGACTAATAATAAAATTAATAAGGTGCTTCCATGCTCCATGAGGAAGAAATGGCTTCATTATTAATTTTATAAGCTGATCTAAGGACAATGTTGAATAACAAGCAATGAAATGGACTAATTGTTATAAATGTACTTTATTTTGAACGACTACTGTATGGTAAAACCTTCTTTCCCCCCCCCTCCTTACCAAGAAAAATAAAAACCACTGTCACTACCCTTCGACATAAAAATAGAACCTGGAACCTTAAGCTGCTGGTTTGATTATTGAACTGATGTGTGGTCATTGAATCGATGTGTAGTCATTTTTTCTTTCTTAACATGCCTAGTGCATATATGTTTACTGAACTCATGTTGTGGTTAATGAACTGTTTGTCTTTATTGAACGATGAAAAAAAGAAGTCGACGGCTAAACCAAGTCGACAAAAGCACGGCTATGAAAGCTTAATACTAATTTACGACAAAATATCAGAGTTGTAAAATGATGGTAAAAACGGCAGCTGAGCTGAGTAAGCTTAGCGTCTTGAAATAAAATTGTTGATAAATTCTCAAAGTGTCTTACCTCTATCGCATGTTATGAATGCAAATGCTACACTTAAAAACCTTTCCAGTGTTCAAAATCTTCTGCTTCTCTGGCTCTCTATTGTAGCTTCTGGTACATTTTTCCAAAGGCAATTCAAACTGAGTAGACGCAATGCTACACGAAGTTAAACTTACTTCGCTTCAGCTGTATTTACAAGTCCTTTAGCTCGGTTTACGATCTATTAAAGAAAGCTAGTCTCAAAAAAGCGAAGACTGCCCGTTTAATTCCACGATAAAACCGACCTCCACGTTTTATTCACACATCTAGGCGAAGCAGCGAAGGACAAGAAAGCGATCGAACGAACTCAAATACCGCTGACCAGGTATTTCTGCGGTGCCTATCGGATCGAGGTAAAAATTACATTTATGTTAGGCCCGTTTCAAACGTCGTGCTACTGCCTTGCCGAAAGGAATTTGACTTTAGCACGGTAGTAGCGCGACGTTTGAAACCAAGTCGAGCGAGCTACCGCCGTGTCGTGCGAGACGGCAGTAGCACAACTTGGTTTCAAACGTCGTTCTACCGCTGTGCCGAACTCAATTCATAAACCATAAATACATTAGAATACATTTAAAAGTTTGCTAAATCGTTTCTTTTTTTGTGTGTTTTGTTTTTGGTAACAGCCGTTCCATTCGACTGAATTAAATTCGACGCCTGAAACCACGTCGTGCTAGTGTCATGTGGTGTCGAACTGCAGTCGAGCTTAAGTCGAGCCAGCTTAGCACGGCAGTAGCACGACGTTTGAAACAGGCCTTAATAGCTTACCTAGTGCTACTTTGTGAATTTTTTTGAGAATTTTCGATTTTTCACTTTTGTAGACCTCAGGTCGATAGTTACTGACATCCGCGCTTAAGGGCGTTTAGCATGCGGAAAAAAGCTGCTTTTGGGTGCGGGTTAAGTCAAAAGAAGGTAATTTCGTTTCTTGACTAAATTGTAACGTTACAGGGTAGTTTAATTTACTGAGGAGAAACACTGAAGACATAACTCAAGACTCAAGATTATTATCTGTGACGTGTCAGATCTCATGTTACTCGCATGACGCACAATTGGTGGCCTGCGTAGCAGGCGTTAAAAGGGGGTAGCGGGGAGGGGGTAACAGAGAAAAGAAGGGAGGAAAAGAAAAAAAGAAAGGAATTGGGGAGAGAAGGAAGGGAAAGCCTGCTTTAGTAACCCCGTTTTGTTTACGTCCGCAAATTCTGACTGGTTAATCAGACGATAGAACAAGCTTGTTTAGGAAACCAAACTGGCGATTTCAGTTAGCCTGCGTCGTGTTGTCAAACATTTTCCGAACGATGACTTCTCCGTTAGGATTCAAAATCATTGCCGGGGCCTTAAGCTGAGTGCTTGGCTTTTCGGTAATATCTTCTATACTACACTAATTCAGCAAAATATCGGCATCTTGTCCAGCGAGTGTAAGTGTTACTTGCTCAGGCGTCTGCGTATAAAATGTTTCAATACCAGCAATTCCCGATTCTGCGTCCGACGAGTCACTCACAGTCGAGCTTTCTGCAAACAAGGTCTTTCTAGAATTAACCTTTCCAGGACTTTTCTCTTTCAGCTGTTCTCCGGAAGATTCGAGACGTTTCTTTCTTACATCGCTTCTGTCTGGCTTGATAGTGGTGGGAAGCTGTCAACTGCTGTCTTTTGCTTCGATCTTCCACAGCCTCTCAATGTAAATCTTCCTCGACAATAGTGTTGCTTACAGCTTTCTCGATGAAACTGTACAGTTGAGCTGCTTTTCTAATTTTGCTACCACAAGGTCTGCAGACCCGTTCTGACAAAATTTCGTTTCTGGTTAATCGCAACCCATTAGAGCCGCAACAATGAGCTAAAATCAGCCCGGCACTTTCAACTCTTCCCGACGGCGAAAATTAATTTTCAAATGAGGCTCGTCCTCCCCCAGAAGTAAAGTCAACTCCACAAAACCTTCAACTGTTATTTTTTTGAACGTTTACATTTGGTTTCCGTCCCCTTTTACAAATTTTTGTGGGAGTCGCGGCGCCGACATTCTGTTGCGAAGATTTTCTCATGCTCTACAGCTACAAAACTATGGCGTTCCATTTCCGCCAAAATTCAATGTTCCATTTTACATTGTACTTTGCACAATCTATCCTACATTTTGTGTTTGTCATTTGAGTTTGAACTCGTGACTCAACTTTTTTGCATTCAACATTCAACTTTGATTTATGCAATATTCAAGTTTTTGCTTTCGACATTCAACTTTTCATAAGCAGCAGTCAAGTTTTCGGATTCAACCTTCAAGTTCAGTGGAATGTACACTCACTTTTTAATGCTTGGTCAATCATGTAGAAGTAAACCTGATGATTGCATCTGCAATGATTGGAATAACTTTAATGTGGGTATTCTGAATATAGATACTTTATAGTGTGAACTGGTGCTGCGAGATACCTCAAAAGTAACCTTTGTAAGGAAAGAGAAAAAATAGAGAAAAGAATTACCAACCTTCAAACCGTCGTAATGGTCAACACTGCTTTCCCGGGAATCTTCCAGCGCGCACGCCATGTAGGGAAACGGCATAACAAATACTTTTTGCTACATAGAGAAACCTTTTTTTTTTTGATAAAAAAATTAAAATAAACGTCACAAAGGATTTTGACCTCAAAAATACCAGAAAAGTGCCATTACCTTTATGAAAAGTACCTGCACGGCTCTATGAAACGAAATCTACCAGTCGCTAATTAACAATTATTCCACGAGGGCGCACTGGATGTGAGATGGTAGTAGCCAACGTGGCGCGTAGCACCGAGTTGGTTATAATCATCTCATATCCAACAAGCGCGAGTGGAATAATTGTTTTATTAGAAACGCCCACAAAATCCCGACATAATTTTGTTAGAACAAACCGGAAAAGACAAGGGACTTTTCGCTTTTCACTTGTTACACGTCTATCAAAACTGCCAACTCGCGAAAGGACTGGATGAATGAAAAAAACAAAACATGTTCAGCTCGCGATGATCACTTTTAAAAACTCATCGGGATTCTAGGATTTTACACAGCAGGACAGCTAAAAAACTCACAGGTAATGTGAACAAAAAGAATTTTTAAGTGCAGCCGTCGAAATTACTGTGACTTTCAGTGGATTTTTGGTGCAGTTATAAAAGTGGGAACAATGGAGGAAAACTATACCCTCGGTCTCCATTCAGAAACTCACGCAAAGCTTGTTATGAAGTTTCTTGAAGTCGCCAGCTGGTTTTGCTGAACGAGAGAAGAAGCTATACTGACGCCTGGATTGCTGTAGTGAATGGCTTCATAGCCTGTATCTGTAGTTAGTTGCGTGTGATTTATATTCTTCATGTCGGACGATCAGGCTGCAGTTATCTACCGGCGAGTGGCTTCGCGATCATGAAGAAACAACACTTGTCTTCTTTCGTAGCTGGTCGACGTATTTTAGCTTTTCGATAAACTTTCAAACAAGCTCTTGTGGCTTTTTTCTCTGTTTGTTTTTTTCTCGATGAAATTGCATTTTCTAGTATTCTAAGAATTAACATGATTTTCCTCGGGCGCCATTCTATCCGTCACGAAAAAAATCTCAGCTAGTTTCCAATTTTAAACTGACGCGTTCACTGACCACATATGGAAAGTATGGGATAATGGCTCATATTCCATGATGGCTGAGCCAATCAAAACGCTAGAATTGCGTCATCCAATGATTCAGTTTTTAATAATAATTATTATTATTCCTTTGCCCCTTCCCATGAGTCCCCGCGCGCCTCAACCTAACCCCAATCCTCTCTTACCCCCAAAACGCAATGGATGCGAACCTGGGGTCTATCCGAATGCCGTACACCTGCGCTAAACAGCAAGCATACTATACTGGTAAATAGTTAGGTAGGATTTATGCTTTTAAAATTAGACTACTCTAGTTTCTACCTGTTGGAACATTAAGTGGAAGGATGGCGTCTGAGGTGCCAGACAAAAAATACACGGAAATTGCTTCCCACGGATGACTAGTTTCATTCGAAACGGCGACAGCAATTCTGCGGTTTGTTTGTACATTATCCAAAACTGTTTTCAGTGAGTTCACAACAGATGCAATAGAGATCACGCTTCCAGCAGCAGCAGCAGCAGCAGCTAGATATTATTGTTATTATTATTCACAAACTAAGTTATCATTAGTGCAATGAGTTAATTTTGAATTTTCTCCCTCTGTAGTCCAATCAGTTATCGCCAACTTCGTTCCGGATGACATGATCCACCATTCCTTTCTCGCCTGAGACGAAATGTTTACTTTTTACCGTTTTTAGCAGTGGCTCCAGAACCATCATCCCTAGCCTAAATGTATACGTCAGACCCAGGGCGTTAGACCAGAAAATGTTTTACTAAATTAATTAAAACCAAGTGCTTCAGAAACTGAAATTATCAACAATAAAAGTTCACATGTAAGGATCTACATGGTACGCATGCATGCAGTGAAAGTGAAGTTTGACTCCTGAGTTTAAGTATTTCCTTTAGAATACCTAGGGCTGGACGCCTTCGGCGGCCTGTAAACTTGAACAATCGTCTCCGTAATGATGTTTCATTGATACCAGCAGCAACAAACATTTGGCCGGCTCTCAGCAACAAACATATGTGGGGGTGTTCGAGCAACTCGCTCGCTAAGCGAGAAAGTACCGAGAGTCCTCTTCTACTTCCTAACAGCAATTTACTAATGCTTACTACTCCTACTCAACACTCCTACTAAGCTAACAATCCAAATAATAGCTCTTTTCATAGCCAAACCTGGACATGTCAAAGTTGCCTAACTTTGAGAGTAAAAACGACGCAAACTCGGTAAGGGTCCAGACTCTCATTTCAACTTTGATATACGTCATTGTGAATATTATACAGAACATAAATTTAATGAATCATATGGATAAAATTGGCTCTTCTGATAATTCAATTTGCTTTTCGTTACTCCATTTGAATATCCGTAACCTGAATCGCAATTATGACAACTTGATCAACTGTTTGGCAAGTATCAAAAACAAGTTCTCTGTTATCGGGATTTCTGAAACGTGGCTAGCTCACGCTGATCATGCTGTTGATATTGATGGTTATAACTTTGTTCATAATCATCGTCCCAATAGACCTGGTGGAGATGTTGGAATTTATATAGATGCTGACTTAGAATTTAAATTTCGAGATGACAACTGGAGTCAGTTTCCGTCGAGTCAGTCCCCTTTAATTGAAGGCTGTCGTCGTGAAAGAAACAACTTAATCGTTGGAGTCCTATACAGACCACCGGATTTTGATGTCAATGATTTTGTAAAAAATGTTAACTCATTTTTGACAAAAGGTAACAAGAAAATAAGGTATGTTACGTAATGGGAGATTTCAAGATGAATCTAATGAATAATCAATTACATAATGTGACTGGCGAACTCTTAGATGTGATGTATTCTAATACGTTTTTTCCCTTGATAACGTGAACTACTAGAATAACGTCCCATTCTGCGACTCTCTTCGACTTATTATATTGATAACGTATTTCACAATTCTCTTAAAATATTTTGCTCAGTGGACTATTATTTACCGATATTTCAGATCATTTACCAGGAGCCCAACACTTACCTAATTTTTGTTATTCATTATGAACATAGTAAGAACAATGAAGAGAGTAAACCTTTTGTTTTCTTTCGTGATAAAAATAAGGAAAATGAGTCCAAATTTCGTGATTCGTTAAGGAATATTGATTGGCAAAATATCTATAATGAGAACGATGCAAATATTACTTATAACAGCTTTCTTAATAAATATTTTGATATTTATAACTCCTGTTTTTTCCTAAAAAAGTGAAAGCATCGAAGTATGCACTTAAAAGACCGTCGTTATATATCGGCGGGCTTGCAAAAATCCATTAAGCTGGCTCCCTAGGGTAAATTGGCCGTGCGCAGCCTGAGCATTAGTATGGCGCGAGCTTTAAAATCCGCGGGACGTTCGCGCAAAAATTAAAACAAACATGGGCTCTCAGTTTCGAAATATTCCCCCCAAACTTTATTAATTTTCTGTCGAAGCTCATTGCGCAAAACGTTTGATTAGTGTAGGTCAAACATTTATGAGAGGAGACAATGTTACACAGGTTACAAGTCACTATCGATCTCCATAAGAGTAAATTGTATGTAAAAGAAAGCAGAAATTTTCCAAAGACATCAATTCTTTCGCTTCAAAAGTAGACAAACGTTAAATAGTCGAAGTAAATGGTGAGTGGAAACTTTACTAAGAAAATAAAGAAGTAAGTACACCAACCCAGAAGGAAGCAATGTTGCTGTTTCTGGTCTTTGGTTCACGGTCAGTGGAAATATCTGAAAGATCGAGCCAATTCCCGAGCAAAGATTGTCTTCACTGGCGGAGCTCCTCGGTCGCTTTATTTCTCTTACATTTGATTTGATTTAAGTAATTCTAGAAGTGGCTTTAAGATAAGATTATAGGGAGTGTAAATTTTTTTGTTTTGCCGACTCTGTCACATTGGTTAAAAAACTTGCCAGAAAAAAGGTTTCCCACTTAACTTGCATCCTAATCGAAGGAACCTTTCCATCGACGAACCAACGTCCATGTATTTTTTCTTGTTTCAAACGTCCTTCAACACAGATGCAAGATGCACTAGAAAATGTTTTTGCACAACGAGAAATAATTTTTACTCACAGATTGACCCTTGAGGAAAGCAATAGTTGTCCTTCGAGACCTACGGTCATGTACGTGTAGCCGAGGACGTGATGTACGATTTATAAATCAGCGCCATCTTTTACAGCAGAATTTTAAAGAAAAACGTCGCTGTCGAAATTGTCCCTAAAGAAGAACAAGGTTGAAAAAGTATCCGGAAGTGGGCTGACATTTGAAGATCTGCAAACAGTGTACAGCAGATTAGGAAATGAAGGGCTTATTGCGATCCTTGGACAACCACCGTCTTCATCTCCGACGATCGCCATCCTCACGAGTGACCACCACGGTTCGAATTTTAGCTACAATAGTCAAGTACTTCGAAGAAAACATCCTGTGTTAGGTATAAAATTGAATCCGCTATCTCTCCTTTTTCAACTGTCAAGATATCACCGTAATGATACTAAATAAACGGCTTCAAAACAATGGCTTTCGTACTCTTCAAAGAAATCACATTTTTTCAGTAGCTTTGTGCATTATGCGCATGCGGGCGTGATGGCTTGCGCGCGTATTTTGCTCATACGACCCTGAAGCACGCGTGTTTTTCGGAACGTAGTTAATTAACCGTGAATTTCTCGCGTTTCCTTCGGTAAATTCGCCTCATTTCTTAACAGTTGCAGTACCTTTGTACTGTCCTTTTTTTTGTTAAAATCTGTAAGAGCTAAATTCCTCCATTAAGAAAAATTACAAATCTCAAAATATTGGCGAAACCGTCTTAACGACCCCATCTTTTTTCCAGAATTAAAATGTTAAGCAATATCGTTAATTTTAAGTGGCAAAGTTTAACGACATTTCAGCGAGGGAAATAAGAAATATTAAGAAAAAAATGATCAAAAATGACAAAATTACTGCCTGTCTAAGGATGCGATGTTGCCATGGCAACGGCCTTAATCAAGAAAATGAAACTTGATAAAGGAGCTTTCTTATATGGGCAACCTTAGCGGTGAATCTCGTGAACAAAATCGCAAAGACAAAGTAACTAGATTTCGTTCTGTAACGTACGCTAGATAGCTAGGGTTATTAGTAAATACTCTAGGGAGCCACCTTAAGAAGAAAAACAAATTGTATAAAAAATTTTCCTACTCCAACGAATGAGGAAAATTCCAAAAATATAGGAACAAACTGAACCACTCTCCACGTCTAGCAAAGTCTCTCTATTATGAAAAAAACTTGAATGGTTGAAAAATAATGCGAAAGGTACCTGGAAGATTTTAAATCAGATAATAAATATAAACAATGGTTCCAATAAATTATCCTCAACGTTTACCATCAATAATCAGGAGATTTCAGATTCCAGTGGAACAGCTGATCATTTTTGCAACTTTTTTTTTATCAATCTTGGGGTCTACAGTCGCTAAAAAAATATCCAGTTCAATTAAAACATATAGGTCTTTTCTACCGGATCGCTTGATTAATTCTTTTTTCTTTGAATTTCCTACGCAGACTAAAATTGTTGAAATTGCTAAGACACTTCGTCTTAATACTGAGGCTGGCCATACGTTAACCATACGTTGACATACGTTTTAAATCTATCAATTAACTCAGGTATTGTCCCTGCAGCTGCTCAAATGAAATTGGCTAGTGTTATCAGGGCCGTAGCCAGACTTCAGAACAAGACTAAGCAAGTTTCGAGCGCCGAAGGTCTCAGGGCGTAAGAAGCTAGGGCGTTGAAACGCTCATACGCGCTATCCGGTTCAGCTGTGATGCGGAGTAGGACTGGAACTAGTTGGCCTTTCCGCTCTCGACCCGCTGTGAGGGCAAGAAAAATGGCGCCGTCTAGCTGGAGGTAGGTTCGGATTTATTGCTTTATATCTTTAGATCCCTGCACTCTATAATTAGATTTGATATTTGGCGTATTTCTATGCGATATACAGAAAATATTTAGGTGATATTTTATAGTTAGTCTTATAAGTTAAGGTGTTTTTTGGCCTTTTATGTTTATGTAGTGTCAAAATGGCCTATCCAATATTACAGGTTGAAGGTCGCGTTTTATCTTGCCAGTAAAAACCAAATGATAATAAACGGCTACAAAAAAAATATGTTTGTGCATGCAAATTTTCTGAGTGAATTTTTATGAAACTTTAAGGTTTTTTTACTTCTGAAGTGACGACTTCATAATAGCGATAGCAAGGTTTTTGTTTTGTACGTTGGCGTTTAGCTTGTTAGTAAAATAAAAGATTTCAGTTGCCCAATTTAGCGATTTTTCTTTTTTTAATATACACTAAGATGGTAAATAATTTTTTTTTGTTACAGAGCGGCGATCCAAGAAGGTTCTGACTATTTTTAAAGTTCTACTAGGAAATTGCATTCGAATGATCTCCTGTGACAGTCTTTACATAAACAACAACAAATTCTGCTTCACTGCGGTATAAATCTAAAGGTTGTATTGCACAGAAACAGAATGAAGCCTATGGAGAAATTTGCTTTCAAATCCGCACAAAGATTCCACTGTAAAATTAAATCATAGAATGTGTTTATTTGTTATTATAATGGTTTTTGGCAGGACAACAGTGAGTGCCCGGCCTGAAAAGACTACTAGAACACACACTGAAACATAAACGAGTTCATAATACCGTGAATATGAAGAAGAACAGGAAGAGGTCTTAATTTGATTGCAAGTAGAATAAATTAATATTGCTGTGTAACATTGTATTTTTGTCGTCACAGGGGCACCCAACGAGGATATCGTTCAAAACCACTTAACATGGCATTTTTGAACGTATTTTAGAATAAAAACGGTAGATATAGGCATATTTTTATCCCCTAAAAACTTTTCATCTGTTCGGATTTCCTAGCTGAAAGTCAAGTGATCCGAAAATTATAGGG
>BOPM01001054.1:36837-67238 GCA_022179025.1 Porites australiensis | reverse complement strand
CGTCGTGACTTCCTGTGTTTTTTTACCTAAATTTTTTCGTCAAACCCGGCCACCGCAGTCAAGAGACATGAGCACTTGATATATTCTATTAATTTTAGGGGCCATAATGTTAAGTTTTAACGAAGAGAAGTTTGTAAAACAGCAAACGTGTTCTATGTGCAGCAAGCAATATTCTCACCACTAAAAAGGATCAGATTACACGAGGAGATAAGGAAAGCTTGACACGAAGAATGCAGTCGCTTCTGTTGGAAAATCTGGTGTTGGGGAAAAAATCTAACCAGCAAACAAAAACAATGAGAACAAAAACAAATTACAAGCCTAAAGCGAACGACAAAGGAAAAGCAAACAACGCCATTATTTTCGAAACCTGGCCGAGTTCAGTATAAAAATAATGAACTAAAATTAAATACCGACGTGCCGTACATCCCATGTCCTTGAAAACATTTCAGATGGCCCAGCGAATCATTCTAAGCTGCAATCCGATAACAAAAAGCCTCGGGAAATTTAAAAGGAGGTTTAAATGATTAAACTGTGCAAATATTTATCGACAATGTGAAACCGAACCGACAGTAGATTTGTAGCTGGACTTAATAATATTCCCGATCGCTTCCTCTGCAAAGCTGACTTTATTCTTTCAAGGCACTTCACACTTTTATATAGCAGGTTTGTAAAGCCACCAGACTGAATCTGAGAACTTTTCAAGAAAATAATCCTTGCAACAGGAAGGGACCAAGAAACGGTCAAATGGGAAAAAAAGGAATTTTATTCCTAAGTAAAATACGCATGATTTCCTCGTTGGCACTCTATCGATAGGTATACCTAGTAGTAATGATAATTTACACCAATTGATGAGTAGATTGGTAGGTTAGTTAGTACAGTAGTTAGTCACAGTTAAAGAGCCATATTTTTAGTTTATGGATATATTGTGAATAAATCATTATCATCATTATTATGTCAGTTTTACACGTCTGGATACCCAGTATTAGTAAAAAACACAGAAGTTGGTTGTCTGACTGTAACCAACCCCCGCGCCATAAAGTCTTTCTTATGTAAAAAAATATTGAAATATTAAGAATGTTATAGCCGGCTCTTGTAAAACATTAAAACGTTAAAAAAAAATGCTCCCTTTTGTCCTAAAATTTTGTCCTCCTTTCTATTTAGCTTAAGATCTATGGAAAAATCATACCAAACGTTTCAATAAAAATTTCAATACACAATAACAAAATTTTTTCCAAAAAGAACACTTTAGCAGCAATCCTCTTTGTTTAAGCAAGAATTTTGAAACTGCTTGCAATGTTTAGTGTACTCGATATGACAGATCCCTGCATTCTTTGTAAGATGGTGGCACTCTCTTTTTCCAACAAGTTCCTTCACTGCTTCACTCACATCAGCTGAATATCCAGCCAGAACATCAATAATATGCTATATTGTTTCACTTGGTAGCCAGGAAATCTCTCTCGCAATTCCCACACTAGTGAACCATATTTCTGGGTCTTCTTTATCTCTTTCCCTTCGCGGTTATCCAACCAAGGACAGCTCATTTCAATGGCTAACACTCGTTTCTGCTCTTTGTCGATTATTCTGGCGTCGATGATTTTGTTGGCCCTCACCTCAGTGCTGTCTGCATAAACCGGTATATCCCATGATGCTTGCACACTCCCATTCTCATACGACGGTTTAGGTTGGATCTTTGAATACAATGGAGGCGCTTCTGAAATAAGTTCCAGGTCCTTCAGCATCCCAAAGAATAGGATTTTAAGAGGTGTGTTATGCCTCGCGAGTGTCCCACACCCCACCGATAGCTACCGCACACTTTAGGCCTATTTACCACACATTCGGTACATGACGTTTGAGATTGCTTTTCAAATGAACTCCCTTTTCCAGTTTTCCTTTGGTGGTATAATTTGGTTGGTAACATCAGTTGGTACAATTCCTGCATGGCTGCTACGGTATGGGCTGGCACCGTTCTCCAGCTATTCATCCATGCAAAACACCCTCCCCTGTCAAGGGCCGAGTCCTCCTATCTATTTTTAGTCAGTTTCCCTTGCCATTTCTCTTCTCCCAGTGTGTCGCAATGAGCTTTCTGTTGCGCCGTGACAAGAGTGGTTTTAAGCTTTTTCCCTCCTATTTCGTCACCATCCTCTGTAGTAGCCCTTGGATTAAGATGCTGTAAAGTCAAAGTTAAGTGTACCTCTGTGGCATACTTTTCAACATCTTTGATGATTGAGTGACACCCGATCTGCACTGCCTTCTCTTCAAGGCTTCCTCACGGCGCTCATGGTCGTATCTGAGTTCTCAAATAACTTTACAGCCGCTTTGACCTTTATCTAAGGCCTCTTCCACCTTTCTTTCTTGAAATGTAGAGTTGTGCTATCGATCACAGAGGTTGATTCCCACCACTCTCCACGATAACTTTACGCGCTTCTCCGTCCAACTGCTGTAAGTCGGCAAGTGGCCACGTCTGGGTCCACATGAAATACATTACAACTGATAAAGCATATTGGTTCGATGCACCAACTCTGTGGTAGTGTGTCAGCCGGATAGAACAAATAATAGATAACCTTTGCAAGTACACCTCGCTGCATTCTGAAGAACCATTCTGTCTTCTGGCTTCACATTTTCCAATACTCCCAGAAACTTGTAAGAGCCAACTTCTTCCAAACGAGTAATTTCTTTAGCATTGTCAATCTTCAAGTACTCTGCACCTTGAGTAAAACCCCCGTCTGTTCATATGAGCAACTGCGCACTTCTTGTCATTCCACTTTAAGCCCACACATTCCATGTCATCCTTAACAGATCTCAGAACTCTCCGTAGCTTACTTTGCCACTCCGCAAGTACATTCAAATCATCGATGTACAATAGATCTGTTATCTTCAGACTGATCGATTTTGACAACTTGTACCCTTCGGTTGCTTTGACCTTCTAAGCTATAGGATTTGGGAATAAGGACAAAACGCATCGCCTTGCCTTATTACTCAATTGCCGTATTGCTACTCCTAACCACCGAGGGAATCAATGAAGCTCAAACATCTCTTATAACCATCTGTGATCTACCGCGTCAAAGGCCTTTCTAACATCGACCTAGGCCATACTGAAAGTTCCACCGCATTTCTCTCTCGCAACTTGCTGCTCTCGCTCCATCAAGACATACTTCTCAAGGTGATGATTCATTGGTTTTAACAGGCACGAAGTAAACCACTTGTAGATGGTATAGCAGGTGATCGGAGGCTGATTTTCACTGAAAAATTGACATGGCTTCAGAATTAATGATGGTTTACCGCCCGTAAACCTCACCATGGAATGTCTTGGGGTTTGTTTGCGATTGCTTAAAAATTCTTAGACACACCCTCGTGTAAGGTACATCCCTTTTTCCACATAAAATTAGCGATTTTGTCATATTATTATTATTATTATTATTATTATTATTATTATTATTATTATTATTATTATTATCTCGTCTGTCACAGTCTTTGCTGGTGTTCTTTTTGTGAATCAGCCGGTCGCAAACCACACACCTGGAGCCGATCAGTTACTCAAGCTCATTCTGTTTATACACTAAGCACCTTACTGAGGATTCGTGCAGATCAGCAAGCAGATTTTTTACTCTTTCACAGTAGCTCACTCTGATACTTATTTCTACCATCTATTTCTTTACTGTACCAAGAGAACAAGCAACCACAGGGATCACTTCGCTTTTCATCTGCCACATTCTTTTTACTTCTAGTTATAGGTCTTTGTAGTTGTTTTTCTTTGCGGCACCGCAAAACCGCACCAAAAATAACGCAAAACCGCATCATCGCAAACCCTCACGCCCCCCTCTTTGCGATTTCCTTCAGTGCGATGTTTCTTTCTGACGGAATAGTCGTCATGGCCAGAAATCACGGACATCGCATTCCGTGCGTCCTACATTCAGGCCGTTTAATAATGCTCTTAACCGCTGATTTTCAGTTGCTCATATTTGCGTG
The DNA here is from genome assembly GCA_022179025.1 of Porites australiensis. Classification (NCBI taxonomy): domain Eukaryota; kingdom Metazoa; phylum Cnidaria; class Anthozoa; order Scleractinia; family Poritidae; genus Porites; species Porites australiensis. The sequence continues at coordinate 63,272 of BOPM01001054.1, read as the reverse complement.
ACAGGCTCGTACTTTAGGATAGATCGAGTGGTAGAATACGTAGTTGTTCCGTACCAAATGAAAACCGCTGATTGAAAGTACTGCCAAAACAAGCAATGGCGAAAGATTTTAGATTAAACAAGCTTTTGAACCATAAGTGTTAGAGCAAAATTAAGCAAAGGAAGGCCGAAATAGCGCTGTTTCAAAACTGTGGATTTTGGGGATTTTAGCGTGAGATTCCAATTTGTGCTGTATTGGGTTTGGGTCGTGTTTTCGTCACAAAAAGGACCCTGTTAATCGTTTTGAATTTAGCTGAAAATTGCTATATTTGTCGGCCACTAGGTCGACTTTCAGGAATGACCGCGGCAAACTCAAAAAAACGGACGTAAACGAGGCCAGCTGAGGCGAAAGACTGATATTTAAGAGGCAGTCTCCCTAAAAGCGTTCCACTCGATTTTGGACTCGAAAAAACTTTTGCCTTATATTTTTATCATCAACACTACTATCCATCCTAATAACGAAACTGCAGTTAGAATGAAGAAATTGTTTATTTTACTGCCATTCCCAGCATTTCATTGCTGGACGACCGTTAGCGGCTAAAATATGCAAATTTTAGATGCCGTTTTACAGGTTTTTTAACGATCGTTTAAAAGTACTTTGGGTCATCAAATCCTAGACTGTTCGCACTCATTTGGAAGCATATTACTTCTTCTTACTGTTCCAGTACCATTTAGGCATTATCTTTCTCTATTTAGCAAAAACTGGTCGTCTTTATTTCACTAACCCAATTAAGAAAGCCAGATGCATGAATAAATGCCTCAAAAACATCACAAAATTCTCAAAAGTGGCACCTAAACTAGACCTAAAAACATGTTTTAGTTAAAGATTAAGAACTATTTTGTCAAGTTATGAAATAAAACTTGTGGCACAAAGCGATTCAGAATTGAAGGATTCGACTTAAATTTGCATATTGATGCTGAATTCGCATTGCGTGACACTGGCCGCTGTGATAGTAAAAAAATTCTTCAAGATCCTACAAATGACAATTTTTCTGTTTTATTTTTTTTTTTACTCGATCAACAAGAAAAATCGGAAATAGGTTAAGCTTATAGAAGATTAAGTTTACTTTTCCACTGACCTTCGTATTAATAGTCTCGGCTGGCCCGTCCTTTGTGTCCTTTGTTCGACTCCTAGTAGTTGGCATTCTTATTAGTTGAGTGGGTCGGGAAAAATACGCATTACTCCCTACCCCACCCCCTCGCCCTTTTCTTACTAGCATCACTCGGAGGGTCGCCCCCACAGTCTGAACGCCTGGAAGAGGCTATTCGACATACTTCAATCGCGTTCTAACGAACATTTTTGTTTTACAGATAACATTAACGAGAACAATGTTTCTCCTGTCTAGTGACGGGTGGAAGTATTTACATTTTGTAGCTAGAAGGTCCTTCACACATTCACCTTTACACTATATATATGGGACGATGGTACACTGTAGTCCTTGGAGAAAAATTAAGAAAATATGGACTGGAGTTCAAAGAAGTAAAATCAACAACCCGCTAATCACGTCTACGCCACAATAAGTCTCGTACTTATAAATTCTTATCAAGTAAATTGTTACTTGCCCTTAAAAAAATGAAATCAGCTGTGAAATGTACATTGAATTAAGTTAGTGTCCGGACAGGAATTAGGAATTTAGGAATTTGATATCAGTATAAATTTTAAGATGTATAAATCTACCGGCCTTCGATCACAAATCTGATTGTCTATGTACAGTGCTAGTGCTATGCTGGTAATGCTGTACACTATCAATTCCGTTATGGACAGTGAGTGAAGTGACTGAGTAGCCAGACAGTGTTCGGTTGTAACCTGTTTATACCACCACTGAATAAAACCGTTAGCCTGTCAAGTTGTTAAGCTTTGAACGACTAGGGGATTTACATGTGACTATTTTAGGGAAATTTGCACCAGATCTTTGTTTACTCGCATGCAATCTCGCTCGTTTTTTGTTTTTGCTTTTGTATTTTTTTTCATAAGACTTGTGAAGTATTTGAGTCTTCATTTTCTTTGTCATAGCATCTCGGTATGCAGACATATAAAAGCAATAAGATCCTCTCTGAGTGGCTCAACACCATTGTCCGCGGTAGGCTGATGTATCAAATGAGCGCCGCACTGGAGTCGCAAAAACGAAACGATAAACGCGGTGGCGCCTAATTTAGTAAAATCGATATCAATATGAATTTCGATCCACACGGAGGGTCCAAAGGCCGATTTTGAAAAATGTGATCCTAGATCTTTCAGCTGTTGTTCAGATGTATGTATTTTTACATCATTAACGAGGTACAATGCAAGCGTCTGTAAGAACAGGGTAATAACCGCTAACAAGACGTGAGACGAGAAAAGACATAAAAACAGTGTAGGGGTCTCCGACCTGGAAAAATGTTCATGCTGGGGAAACCTTCGACAATGCCGGATTCAGACTTCACGTCAGTTCTCACCTCTACTGATTGTTCGAATTCAGAGGTTTTTGTCCACGTTGGGCTTCAATAGAAAATTCTGTCGGCGAATTCTCCATGGTACCAAACAATTGTCATGAGTACTCTCAGTAATATGCCAAAAGGTAGGTAATCACGATTTTGGCAATTTAACTCCGACTCCAAATTAGGTTTAGATATGCGCTTATCACTTTCTGTTTCACGCGTGTATCTTGTGGTATTCAAATCCGTCAGCTCATAAATGATATCAAATGTGCAAGTGCATCAGCTGACTGTGTAACTTTATGCCATAGTGCAACAGTGATTAATATCAGGATATTTGACTTAAGGCCACTTCCTACTTTTCTCCATAACTTCATTATGTTTGGATCTTCACTTCCCGCATATTTCTAAATAAAAAAAATTGAGTGGACTACTGAGTTTATCATTGTCCGAACTTGAAATTACGATTATGACAATACCCATTGGCCCTTTTGTCGTTATCTTATCACAGATAAAGGAACTAGTGATAAGGATATTAAAAATGATTTTACGATTTTATACGTACGTGATCCCATCCTTCAAAATAGACAGTATACGATCTTAGCAATCTCCAAACCAATTACATGCCTGTCCTTGGTCCTAATATTCCTTTCTTGGTCCTCTATGCGAAGAACGAGGTGGCCACCAAAATCGTCCGAGTTTATATGCCGATATTTGTGGGTAATCCCCGGGAGGACTCCCATATAAAAGTGAAGGGGCTGCTCGTCGGAAAATTAATAAGTTATTATTTAAACCCCCAAGGGAGGCCAATGTGGGTGTGGCTCAAGCTGCAACTGACCCCTAAAGGAGATTTTTCTGAGGTCAGCGTCACGGCTTTTGTTTTTGTTTTTTTGCAAATTTCTTTATGCACAGCCTTAAGCGATACCTGAAGGAGCATATTTAGGTACTTTCCGTCCCAAACAACCGAAGTGAGACCAAAATCTGCAAACGACGAGCACCCACCCCACTTTTGTATTCCCCAGTCGTCCTGGGGAAGCAGATCACCATCTGTTCCACTTGATTTTTCGTAAGGTGAATGATTACCATCTTTTGAGAGTATTGGCTCTGCTTCACTTAGTTCAGACTTCGATGGATGACAGGTTTCATGGTGAGAAGTAATGGTGTCCTGACAGTCGTGTACTTTATCAGTTGGGAAAAACCGCGTGAACTTCCACACTTTATTTTCTTGTTACTTTCACTGACGTTGCACGATTCGAAATTAACGTTGAAACTTTATTATTTGCGTGTGCCAACGTCTTTATTAACTGGCTGCGATACAAAAGTACCCTTAGACTCCAGACTGTCTCTTGGAGCATGAAAACAAAAGCTGACCACTGTTAATACGAAGAAACAATCAGTAAATGGAAGAAACCTTCTAATTGAAATTTCATTAACAAAGTCTTCAAATGTGGGCTCCTGATCAATGGAAGATAAAAAAAGGGAAAAATAGTGATTCGCCGTTCACAGTCCAGTACTATCGCCGCATGTTAGCGAATACAAGACAGTCTTGGATTCTTGATCCCATTCCATGGATTCAGGATTCTGGGTGCCGGATTCCAGTCTTTTCCAGTGGAACTTCGATATCTAGATTTCATTCCTTAGTAGGGACTATTCTGGATTCCAAAGCCCTGGATTCCGGATTCCATATCAAAATTTTCCCGGATTCCGGATCCTACGAGCAAAAATTTTCCAGATTCCGGAATCCGGATACCCTTACGTGTGGCGAAGTACTAGTCAAAATTTTCTGACCTGTTCACGCATATTTAATTAAGCAGTGAGAAATTTACTTTTCTTCTAACGTTCGATTTTATAATATGATGGATCGGAGTAACTTCTGTTCAATGCAGCTTTTTCAGACTGGACCACATTTTAAGCTAGAAGAGGTTTGGTTCTGAAAAGGTATTTTTCCGTCTTGACATAACAGACTTTATACTACTACATGAGAAATTTCTGCAATTTGATTGGCTTAGAGCAGTGGTATTTCAGCTTAATTTGAAATACCTACACGTGAAAATTACAAACCTTTTGAGCGTAGCAGTGTCAACAAATAATAGCATGATTTGTACGTGATATTTGGCATAAATACCACTTGTGATATTTCAAAATTGTCTCAAATTTCACTCGCCTAACGGCTCGTGAAATTTCGTATAACAATTTCGAAATATCAATCGTGGTATTTACACCAAATATCACTACAAATCATGCTATTACCTATACTAACACGAACGTTCGGGGCAGTGGGAATATTAAATGAAGCTTGGAAAGGTATCTTTTACTTGCTGAACTAATTTTTGAACAATATATATCATTGGCAAAGAGAAAAAGGGAATTTTAATATAGTTTTGGTGGGAAAATGAGGCATATCTTACTTAAAAGTGGCAAGTATTTGAATAACTGAGGATTTTGTTGTGACAGCAGCCGGTATCGTCACGCAACGCAAATTGAACATTTGCCTAAATTTGAGTTGAAACCTTCAATTCTGAATCGCGTTGTGCCACAAGTTTTATTGCATAACTTGACAAAATAGCTATTAATCTTTAACTAAAACATGTTTTTAGGTCTAGTTTAGGTGCCACTTTTGAGAATTTTCTGATGATTTTGAGGCATTTTCTCGTGCAGTTTGCTTTCTTAATTGGATTAGCGAAATAAAGACGACCAGTTTTTGCTGATTACAGAAAGATAACGCCTAAACGGTATTGGAACAGTAAGAAGAAGTAATATGCTTCCAAATGAGTGCAATAGTCTAGGATTTGATGACCCGAAGAACTTTAGAACGATCGTTAAAAAACCTGTATAACAGAGACTAAAATTTGCATATTTTAGCCGCTAACGGTCGTCCAGCAATGAAATGCTGGGAATGGCAGTAAAATAAACAATTTCCTCATTCTAACTGCAGTTTCGTTATTAGGATGAATAGTAGTGTTGATGGTAATATTATAAGGCAAAAGTTTTTTCGAGTCCAAAATCGAGTGGAACGCTTTTAGGGAGACTGCCTCTTAATTAGCAATTTACCACATAAAATAGAAGGATTAAGAGAGCGACATCACAGCTAAAATCAGCCGAAAAAAGGAAGGTGTTAACGGACTTGTTCAGATGAAAGATTCATACAGTGTGATTACGGATACTTTCTACTGGTGGATGCTAGGCGTGGATGCAGGGGCTGCAATTTTTACAGGTAGTCGAGAACTTGTTTTATTCTCAAACACAGTTTTTGCTCCATACATTTCTTTGTAAACCAAATCGCCATGCTTGTCTCCAAAATATGAGAAAACCGCTGTCGTTACGCGGGCACCGCGCAGTTTAGAGGTGAAATTCACCGAATCTTTAACGGTGATGTCTGGTGTGTTCGCTGTTATAGTTCTATCAGTATTGACTGGCTTGTCCCACATGACGGTGTAGTTGTTGTCCTTATTCTACATCATAGTCTCTGGCTTAAGCTAGTGTCATTTGTCTGTAATCTCGATATCATGATCTTTGCAGATGCTCCAGTGGAGATGCAGGTGGCGATTCACTGCGGCTTCATTGTGCCTGGAGATGTACTCTGTTTTGGCTAATACCTCACATCCAGATACAATATGATCCACTGTCTCTTCATGTTGTGAACAAAAGTCTGCATTTGCTCTCCACTTGCTGGTCACATATTACTTTCTGGTAGTTTCTGGTGTTTATTGCCTGGTCTTGAGCTGCTACCAGTAGCCCCTCTGTTTCTCCTTTAAGATTAATTGATAACCATTTGTTCGTGTTGGTTGTGTCCTAACATGAGGCTTCTCTAGGATCCTTGGATACTGGCCATGCAATGCTTTGTTTTTCCACTTTTCTTCTTTCGTTGATTTCATCTTGGACTTGAACATGTGTTTTAGGGCGTTAGCATCTTCTGAGGCTGATTTGTCTTCTCTGTTCTTAAATTCAACTCTGGCATTGTTACTTCCTTTTTGAACTTAGTAGCATTCTTGGTTCTTGGATGTTTGGATTTAGATCGCTCATCTTCAAGCAACTGCTTTCGATATTGCCCTTCTTTGTGTTTCAGATAGTGATCGAGCCCTATTGTTGCTGTTCTGAATGCTGTTTCTACATCAATCAGACCCCTTCCTCCATCTTTTCTTGGGATGTACAGCCTTTCCACATCTGCTTTAGGATGTAAAATCTTGAGCATGCTAAACAGTTTTCGTCTATTATTATTATTACTATTATTAACGGCTGCGATCGGCAGGAAGCTACAAACCAACGAGAAACTAACAACGCTGGTTAACAAACCCAAACAGAACATAAACGGGGCTACCCACTCAACCAAGGTCAGCTTTAACCTCACAAAGACGACCACCAGTGAAAATTCTCATCTGGCAAGTTCAAGGCAAAAATATTCAAAAAATGGAATTAGGTAAATTCGCGACCTAACCATAAATTCAAGTACGAGTAAAATCATGAGATTAAAACAGGGACTGACCTTGACCGACTTAAGGAAACAACTGACGAACTTAAAATATAAGAAAGATCTTTGAAATAACCTTCAAATTCTTCAGAACAGTTAGAATGTACATCATTCTCTGTCAATCCCTCTCATCAAACCGTTCCTCCACGATTTTGACGAAGAATTCTACGGTTGAGGACAAAACATAAGGCTAGGGCCCTTGGCCCCTTCTCTGGACCAGGTTACGGACCATATATATGGACCCCCCCGCACGTTTGTTACTAAAACAATAGAAAAGTCAAAAATAAACATTTTTACCGGCTTTGACCGACAGAAACGGTGTGAAATAACAATCTGACAGAAGACACTGATGCTGTTACGATGTTGACGTATTCACTGGGGCACTTGTCGATCAAACCCCCTTTTCGATTTTTGTCACCCTAACAAACAACTTCCTCAGCATGAAGATAACTTCTAAATTGTGACAACGGATAAATGTAAAATAGAAACAAAATGGGCATAAAAACAAATAAAAACAGACAAAGAAACAAATGAAACTGTAACTGGCCTAGGGACAGAAAGAAACAGTGGTCTTGGCTAGAATGGATGCTCCAAAATAATAAGGTAGCCGCTCTAATTCAGGTTTACAATTTTACTTTCTCACTGCCCACAAATAGCAAAGGCTAGTCTAGATGGGCAATGTCAAAATAAAACAAAATACGCTCGCCATATTGTATTCAATTGACAAGTCAGCAAAAGTTATTTATATAAATTGGACAAATGGTAAGGAGGAGAAAAAAAGTTACGTTAAAAACAATGCTGAGGTAACTGGAATACAGAATATAAATCAGAAACTTACAAGTACACTGTTAAGATGATTGCAAAGATAATGAGTGGGTGAGTTGCGGAAGATTTTGAATATGTTGCGTTTGTCCTAATAGGGTAGGTAGATCATGATAGTCTTTTGTCTGTGAAAGGATTGGAAGGAAGCAATCATTTATTTTCTTTCTAAAGCTCTGCTTTGGGAGTTTTCTAATACACAGAGGCATGCAATTCCATATTTCGGCCCCCAATCTTGAAAATGATTTGCCTTGTTTATCGGGTTATTTTTAAAGTGGTCGCTATGAGAGAGTTGACTGTTGTCATCTTTGATCAATATCAGGATAAACAATTTGAATAAAAAATCAAACTAAACCGAAGGACATGCTCCGTTTCTCTTCAAAATGTGAAGTCATGGAGGATATAAGTTATAAGAAAAGACCAATACATATAATATAATACATGTCGATTGTTTTGTTTGTATTTTTGGCCCGTCCACACGAATCCGGAGATATTTTACAACGCATCTTTTTTTTTACACGAATCTGCCTTCCGTCCACACGAAACCAGTAAATCCGCTCACCTAAACCGCATCTATTTGAAACCGCTCTTTAGACTTAAGTTGTTGTTTTTTTTTTATCCGACGGATTTGCGAAGCCGTGAAGACGATTGAAAGCAGATATTATCGATTTTGTGATTCATTGAAGCGGCTTTCGACCCCTAATCGGGAATATAGGGCAAATTTTGGGTGTGACATTTTCTCTCTTAGTAATAATCTAGTAGGGCAAAAATGTTAAGCAGGGCACAAAACGACGGGCTCTGAATGAGTCGAAGCAAAGCGGATATTATCGATTTTGAGATTCACTGAAGCAGCGTTCGACCTCTAATCGTAAATGTTGTGCAATATTGGGTATGACATTTTTTCTCTTAGTGATAATCTAGTGGGGCAAAAATTATTAGGAGGGCATAAAACGACGGGGGCTGGATGAGTCGAAGCAGAGCTGTTTGACAAGATCACGCGGCATTCATGAAGCCCGCGTAAATAAGCAACTATGGGTACTTCAAATTTTTTTGCGTAGAAATTTGTCTGGTAGCATTCAGAAATCGTCAGAAACGTGTATGTTAACTGAAAGGCATTTCATGCCGCTCCTGTTCGAGGCTTTGTTCCTCGTTTGCTATACACGTCCAGAAACCACATTTGCAAGTCTCATTCTCTGAATAACTTGTAAAACGTTCAGACGTTTAGTATTCTAATTCAGGAGTCGGCATAAGAGAACAAAGGTTGACTTTATCGAACCTTTCTTTTATTGAAAAAGCTTTATCGTTCTCAAACGTAGCTGACTAACACCGTTTTTTTGTATGTTCTCTCTCCCGCTCATTCACTGTAGAGATCAGGGCGCAAGAAGCTAGCTTCTTACGCCCTGGTAGAGAGTCACTATCGAGTGCGCCATGATTTAATAATGTATGCATTAGTGCTCTGTCAAATTTGTTAAGCTAGACTTAGTCACTTGGTCCATTTGCCTTAAGGAGATTTAATAATTCCAGAGATATTTATTTGGCGAAATTAACTAAATGGTCCATGCTAGAACGTGACAAGGGAAATGGAATACAAAATGATTCACAGTCTCACTTTTCTCAGGATTTTAGCTCAAAACTTTAGCAAATGTGGAAAGAAAGGCCCGTAGGCTTTTACGATATTCGGCTAATTTAGTTCCTAGTTGTCATTGCTTATATGCACCCGTCCATGAGCCATTCGGAGAGGGCGAATGAATTAGCTATTCATTTTATAATCACTAAGAAACTAAGATGGCCTGAATTTCAAGTTTGCATCTCGAGGGAAAGGCTGAAAATCAAGCTACCCCTACGACTTTTGAAAAGTGTTAACAGTATGACCTTACATTCTATTTAAACTTTTAGATGTCAAGCAAGTGGTTTTTATATAGAGCATGAAAGTATCATAACTTTCCCCGTTTCTTTGAAGCCCAAGATTTCATGTAATAAAAACAACCAACCGACACGTCACGTTCTCAAGGATTTTTTCACAGTGAAACATATGGGTAGAGCTAATTTAAATCAAGACAATTTAATACGTTATTTCATTGCACGCATCATATTTTAAGAGCAACCTTAATTCATATTTTGCAATACATAGTAACAAAAGTGAAGAAATGCAAAACAAATAATTACTGGGCTGCCTGTGGCACAGCCCAGTAATAAATTGGGCTCAGTTTTTCCTGGCGCAAATCGCCCTCTGGCGTGTTCAGCGCGTGTGCAAGATATAAGTGTATGCGTAGAACGTGGAGAATAGATCAGCGGACTTCCGCAGAGTACATTCCGAGGAGCTCGAAGCGACTCAAAGCTACAGTGAAACCTGTATTAAGCGGACACCCTCTATTAAGCGGACAGTAGCCGAAGGCCCCAAATGTATTTCCCTTATTTGCTTTAAATGAAACCTTCATTAAGCGGACGCGGACACCTAAAAAGTACCTGGAATAGTCATTTCTATTGTTACCAACCTGTATTAAATGGACACTTGTGATCAAATTCCACCACCCAACATGCCAGACACTGGAAACGCGAAAGATTGCCTCGAATTTCCACCCACAACTTTTTCGATCTTTACATTAAAAAACGTGACTTGACGAACTTATTTGATTGGTTTCACTGTACAGTTTTGTTTTTGCCAACGAGCCATCCGAGCGAAGACGCTCGGATGGCGAGGCGGCAGCAGAATAGAGCCGCGTAAGACTGGGCAATAGGCAGAAAAATTCTCGATCGAGCTGAAAAAAGTGTAACCTAATGTAATGTAGATTCCCCTGAGACCAAGTGGTCAGTTGTGAACCAATCAAAAGGCAGTACCTGGCGCACGGGCTCAAGTTGAATAACAAACAAAATTTCACACGCTTCCTGCCGTCGCGACTTCCTGTGTTTATTTACCTAATTTTTTTTGGTCAAACCCGGCCCCCGCTGTCAAGAGACATGAGCACTTGATATATTCTATTAATTTTAGCGGCCATAATGTTAAGTTTTAACGAAGAGAAGTTTGTAAAACAGCAAAAGTGTTCTATGTGCAGCAAGCAATATTCTCACCACTAAAAAGGATCAGATTACGCGAGGAGATAAGGAAAGCTTGTCACGAAGAATGCAGTCGCTTCTGTTGGAAAATCTGGTGTTGGGGAAAAAATCTAACCAGCAAACAAAAACAATGAGAACAAAAACGAATTAAAAGCCTAAAGCGAACGACAGAGGAAAAGAAAACAAAGCCATTATTTTCGAAACCTGGCCGAATTCAGTATAAAATTAAATACCGACGTGCCGTACATCGCATGTCCTTGGAAACATTTCAGATGGCCCAGCGAATCATTCTATATTGAAGTTTCGATCCGATAACAAAAAGCCTCGGGAAATTTAAAAGGAGGTTTAAATGATTAAACTGTGCAAATATTTATCAACAATGTGAAACCGAACCGACAGTAGATTTGTAGCTGGACTCAATAATATTCCCGATCGCTTCCTCTGCAAAGCTGACTTTATTCTTTCAAGGCACTTCACACTTTTACGTAACAGGTCGGCCACCAGACTGAATCTGAGAACTTTTCAAGAAAATAATCCTTGCAACAGGAAGGGACCAAGAAACGGTCAAATGGGAAAAAAGGAATTTTATTCCTAAGCAAAATACGCATGATTTGCTCGTTGGCACTCTATCGATAGGTATACCTAGTATATTTCGTTTTGTTTGTATAGAGCTTGTTTCACTCATCTGATTTCTTCAAATTTGAGTTGCAATCTATGTTTATGATCAATTGGACCACTTTGATAAAGAAATTAATGCAAACGTATATCGTGAAAGTCTCTGGGAGTATTCTTAACATTTCGACTGTTCATTTGAATTGCATTTGACACCTCATATGACGTTACCTATCGAAACCTGTATTAGGCGGGCACCCTGTATTAAGCGGACACTACAGCATTCCCCGAGGGTGTCCGCTTAATACAGGTTTCACTGTATTAGCAATATATCTTCGGTGGAAGCATGCGAATACAAACATACGAATGTAAACGCTGTTGATGGTTAGCCCACAGTCTGAAAGGTGGCAAGAGTACATTTTGAAAGTGGTATAGTTCATGAACTATTCTATGCGAGAGACCCATTTATAAGCGAACTCTCCCGAGTGAGTCTATCAGGAAACCTTGTACAGTAAGTGAGCTACCTACTGAGTTAGAAGCACTAAATGAATCACCCGAATTAACTGTTAAACTCAAGCTGTTCCTTACGTAAACATTACGAGCAAATGGATCAGTGAAATTCAACAGTGTTTTTGATCAACACAACAGCCTTATGAAAGAATTCACTACTTCAAAAGCCAGCTTTTAGGTAACAATATCCTTCCTTTTACATTTAATTTTTGTATCGATTTCATTGATTTTATCTTTCTTTGTTTTTATCATCATTTATGCAATTATTGTAATCGCGTCTTTGGTGATCAATCTTCTAATGCCGTATGTAGATGTTTATACAGAGGCTGTTTTTATTTCAATATGTATAAAAAAAATCAATTGACCGGAAATGTTTACAACGATTCCGAGGTAACAATAAAGGTGAAAGAAGATATAAGATCTTGCTATGCAAAGTATGTTTTCTTGCAAGGAAAGATAAACAATGTGATTGTGAGCCTAGTCCTTTTGAGCCTTTTTTAATTACTGACCGAAATGACGCATTTTCCTACCCTTTCATATACTTCAGCTAGTGAAATCTCTACTCTTTTGTATACCTAAGGAATAAAAAAGGTACCGCTTCCGCGAGGAGCCTCCCCTTATAGGTCATTATGTGGAGTACCCCCCGGGATAAAAAGCGCCATCAGGAGCCCATTCCTGGCGCCATATGATCGCCGGAATGAAAACTTTTACCTTATGCACACGCTAGCCCGTGTACAGACGTCCCTTCTATGATAGTTCAAAAAATTGAATGAGTTCATTTTCATCCGGTCGGTCCGCCGTGTTTAAAATAGTTAAAAAAAAAAAACGTTTTCTTCGCTCAAAAACTATGTCCATGTCGAACCCGTGTGGTTGAGTTTAGACAATTTAACTCTGTTGGCCGCTCTAACGACAGCTCAATGGTATACTATTGCACGCGATTAAAGAAAATTTCAGTTGCGCTGAAGCTTTTCTCCTACGAACGAGACGATCCTTTTTTGTTTTCCTGAAATATAGAGACAAGCTGTCAACAAAACAAAAAAATTTCAGATAAACTAGAGATACCGTGTGGCACAAGTTTTTAGTTTTAATTTCCCTGTGGCTATATGGCCGGTAACCGGTCAAGGTTTTCAAAATACTAAATGACCGGCAGTCCTGTCTTTTCATTTGTCTTTTCAGTAAATTTCATAAATCGAACAAATCCAGCTAAACCATACTATCATATGTCGATTAATAAACAGTCAAGCGAAATGTACTCAGAATATAGGACTGTCAGTCATTTAGTGTTTTCGACACATTGACCGGCAGTCGAGCTGAAAAAAGTTCTAAGTGCCACAAAACATGGTTTCGTTTTCTGAGCCCGTCGTAAACCAAACGCTAGACTGACTTTTCTTTACTGACATATGACAGTTAAGATGAGCTGGATTTTCTCGATTTTTGAAATCTTCATTCATTTAGTGTTTTCACACTCATCTTGACCGGCAGTCGAGCTGAAAAAATTTCTTAAGTGTCACAAAACGTACATGGTTTTGTCTTCTGAGCCCAGTGCAAATCAAACACTACACTTGAGATCTATAAAGCATTTTAGGATCGCTTGACTTTTCTTAATCGACATATGATAATTTAGATTAGCTGGGATTTTTCTATTCTGTAAAATTTACGGAGAATATAGGACTGCCGGTCATTTAGTGTATTGAAAACCTTGACCAGTTACCGGCTTTATAGGCACAGCGTTTTAATTTTTACGATTTTCCCAGCGATCCGCAAAAATAATTCCCCCCAAACAATTAACGAAAACATTTTTCCCGCAAAAATTTACTCCAGAGTATTAAGTATACTCTTACTAAAATTTACTACACAAAAATACAGCCCTAAGAAATCGTGTCTCTGTTCAATTACAACTCGCCTTTTCAATTCAGAAACAAAACGGTATACAATGAATTGGTTCTACATAATGTACGCATACTGTAGTACTGTTTGAAAATCTGTATTCCTATTTCTAGGGTACTGGGTACTTTTTGAAAATTAATTCTCAGCAAGAAAAACCAATGTATCCTAGTGTCGTGAATGCCGTACGGCTGTTCTTCACGATATCACAGTTTTAAGCAAAAACAGGGTTTATTTCACAGCTTCAATCCTCACAGTACAATAGCTCGCAGTTCGAGTGTTTTTGAAGTTATCCGCTGACAAGATGCTACTTTTCAAATGATCGCAGGCTGAAGTTCAATTTTTTTAAAATGCATATGAAATAAGTCGTGTTCATGAGCCGCACTTTCAAAATTTTGATTTCGAACTGACCTCGGACGCGAAAATTCAACCGGCTTTTACATGCCGGGAATGCAATCGCTTTTGACTTTTCTCACTGTCACGCGTTGATCACGCTCAACGTCCACTTTTTATGTTCTGATTGGTCAAAATTTGACAGGTGAGTGCATGCGGAAAATTTATGCAGCGTCTTGAAACTTGCTTACGATAGCTGAAGCTGACAGAGTTTTGTGTCATCTTGTAATGTTTTAAACTGTCTTTTTCCACTTGATGCACAAAATGAAACACAGCTGCTATCAAGATTGTTCTGTAATTCATGCCGGTTTGTTTATTGACAAATGCACCGCTTGTAAAAGTCATTGGAAATCCGATTTCGGATGGCATCGTTTTCAAAAATGAGCTTACTCACTTGTCCTTGCTTTATGCGTAAGAGGGTTGAAAAATCTCAAGCGATTCTGAAACACTTGATGACCTTCAGAAGCAGCATCTCGACTGGTAAGCCTGAGCAATTATTGTCCTTGATGTGTTTTTTTTTCGGTTTCCTGAAGTCGAGCGTATGGTATATGCGGCTTAAGTTATACACGAGCAATGGCCTAACCTACAACAGTATCAGGTTTAAAAAGCCTTTAGACATTTTCGACCGCAAATTCAAAGAAAAGGTTCCGAAGAATATTTAGTTATGATTTTGGCTGTAAAAAGAAAGCTCTGAGCGATTTTCTTGCCTCGAGTTCATCTTGAAAAAGAGCAAACACCGGGAAGCCGGCTTAAAACATAAATAAGCTTATGCTTACCTGACTCATGATTTTCAGAGACACTTTACTCTCAATACTTGTCTTCGTTAATGAAAATTATTGTCTCTGTACATGTTTCACCGAATTATATTTATTTCATTGATTGTTAGTTGTCCCTCTCGCAATTTTTATCGCTGCACCGGTTGTTTCCAGTCGAAGATAAACATCGCATGCAGGAATACTCAAAACGCCGCGCGTAAATTATCACCCGCTTTCAAAGATTACACATAACAAAACCATAAACAGTTTTATAAATAAGGGGAAATAAAACCTAAACATAACAAATTTTCTATCATGTTGAAGCGTAAATGGTAACTCTTTTAATCGCACTGCAAATTTGGTGCCTGTCAAAAGTGAGAACTCGTCCGGCTGGCCGAAAAGGTGATTTTGGGAATTTTTTTATCGTTTTTACTAAAAGTCCATAATTATTACCCTGCATATCACATAGGACCAACTGAACGCAAATACAATACACTTTCCAGGCCTAATCTACTGTGATCAAACATGATTGCTATTTTTGGGTGTACAGATAAGACTATTGTTTCACTCTTGGACTGTCAAATTATTTTTCTCTAAAAACACTTAGCCTTTGCCTCAAAAGTCACATGAATGTGCCCTGATCTGTGGATTACAAGTTTATTGTTTGATTTAAATTATGAATTTATTAACGGGAGCTTCGCTTTTAGCCCTGGCTAAATCTATATATTAACTAAAGAATACGTCTAATCTGAAGAAAAATTATCTTTCTTTTTGCTGGGATCTAAACTTTCCCAAAAATCTCTAAACTTCCCTTTCATGGATTGCTGATTACAACTACAACGGCGCGACATCGCTTGGCAATCCCTCAAAAGGAGATTGTCTAAGAACGGGAAATTGAAAGATTCAAAGGGCAAACAAAGAGTCAAAACGTACTGTGTCATGTTTGGTATGTGTATTCAAAACACTTTTCATTGCTGAATTAAATGTCAAAAAGACTGTTTCTTTAGGAAACCCGCGCTCTATTCTTTTCAGTAATTCACATTACTTTGAAGATTATTTCGTTCTGCAGTCTTTATAATACAATTTGCCCGGGTCTTTGTAATAAAAGAATACGTCTTATCTGAAGAATTGAACTTTCAACAAAAACTCAAAACCTCCCTTTGATGGATGGCTAATTACAACTAAAAGGGCGCAACATCGCTTTGCAATCCCTCAAAAGGAGGTTGTCAAACTGAACCGAAAAATGAAAGGTCGGTTAAGGATGATTGAATCTCGACAAAGGGCAAACAAAGCCAGGAAACTGTCATTGCTTATGTGCACTCTTCCATGAGCCATTCGGAGAATGTGAATTAATTACCTATTCATTTTATAATCACTAAGAAACTAGGATGGCCTGAATTTCAAGTTTGCGATTCCAGGGAAAGGCTTAAATTCAGGCTACCCCTACGACTTTTGAAAAGTGACAACAGTATGACCTTACATCCTATTTAAACTTTAAGATGTCAAGCAAGTGCTTTTCACATAGAGCATGAAAGTATCATATCTTTCCCCGTTTCCGGTCTTTGAAGCCCAAAATTTCATATAAGAAAAACAAATCCAACCGAGACGTCACATTCTCAAGGATTTCTTTTATGGTGGAGCATATGGGTAGAGCCACTTTAAATCGAGAAAATTTAATACGTTATTTTATTGGATGCATCAGATTTTAAGAGCAACATTAATTCATATTTCGCATCGTATGATAACAAAAGTGAAGAAATGCAGAACAAATAATGTTTTGATTGTTCTGAGTCACATCCCAACTCTGAGTGCATGTTCTTTTCTTGATTTCAGAGACCTGAATTTTGCGTTTCTTGCTTTCATGTATAGATCACAGAGACCCTTGTACTACGAGTTGAGAAGTAACCCAACAAACTGCTAGAATAATGACAATAATGGTATTGAAAAAATCATCTAATGGTGTAAGATCAATTTCCATGTGATCAGGGGCACCCAACGAGGATATAGTTCCAAACCACTTAACATAGCATTGTTGAACGCATTTTAGTTTTTAAACGGTAGATATAGGCATATTTTTATCCCCTAAAAACTTTTCATCTGTTCGGATTTCCTAGCTGAAAGTCTAGTGATCCGAAAATTATAGGGATCAAAACTTACCTTTTCGAAAATTTCAGCCAGGAAAAGGCTTCCGAAAATTCTAGGTGGCCTTTTTTACGGTAAATATCCGTTTAAAATGGGTAATTATGCCATTTTGTAGATGTTCGAAAATCCTAGGAGAGGCAGGCAAGCAAGAAATTTTACAACAAATGTTCCGAAAATTCTAGTTCTCAAATCGTCCTCCGAACAGATATTTTCCCGAAAATTGCCGTTGGGTGCCCCTGTGTGATCATGACAGCAGTTCTGCATAACATCGAGATGCCAATATTCCTTAGCTCTTCTGAAAGTAAAACCTGTGCGAGATTTAGAACTCCAGCCAAATAACTTTATTGATATGTTTATCAATCTCCCAGGTTGGATGCATATCTTGCCAGAATTGAGCCGATCATTGTGAGCGCGCGTCCAGCGGATCGTCGTTCCACAGTCGATAAATTGACATGTAATAAGACTAATAAGGAAAACGGATTTCTTCTCTGGAAGAGCTATTAATCTTGGCAGGAATAGGTGTTTTTATATGAATCACTGAAAAGACAATAGATTCGCTAAGCAAACTGTCTGGACTTACCCATCTCAAATGTAAAAACTTCAAGGAACCTGCTTGGCAACTGATTCTTTGCGACTGCGTTTTTGCCGCGTTCGTCCTCAGAAGGAAAGAATAGTATCCCATAATGCAATGGTATCGATAAATAGGGGTGTCTAGAAAACTCAGACCTCAGACCCCAGACCTCAGACCCAAAAATCTCAGACGCCACCAAATCTGGAAAACTCAGACCTAGAAAACTCAGATTCCCCCAAGAAACGTCACTCAAAAAGTGAATTCGAGTTGTTAAAAACTTCATCGTGATTATTCCAACTCGCTCACTCTGTCTACTTTGTAGGCGAACTGATAAGAACCATATCCAAGTCCAGAAAGAGAAAGAAAAATGCGTCATTTTTTTTACCTTAAGTACATAACAATAAGGTTTTAGGGTCTGAGTTTTACATTTTTTTTTTGCGGGGGTGGGGGGGGGAGGGGGTGTCTGAGTCTTCTAATATAGTCAGATTTTTTGTGGGGTCTGACTTTTCCAGATTTTGGTTTTTTTTGGGGGGGGGGAGGGGGGGGGTCTGAGTTTTCTAAATATTTCAATAAATGGTCCTCTATACCGACCTAAATTTAACAAATGGTAAACGGCTCAGCGTGCTCTATCAAGTTACAGTTGCACGCGGGAGGATGCTAAGCACGAAATAAGCCTAAGAATCACACGAGGCGATACTCGGGTGCTACTCTAGGTCACTATAGGTTCTTCTTCTCTCCCAACCCCTCTCGTGTTTATATCAGGCTTTGCAAACACGCTAAACGTTTTTTATTGCTTAAATAACTGGACCCAAAATCCGTAGGTTCTTTTCTGTTATTGTCTACTGTTTTTTTGTGACATCTTCCTAAAATTTCATTTGGGAATTGGTTTAAATATTAACTTTTCCATACAAGGAAAGTTTCTTGGGGCAATCATCCCAATTCTGCCAATTGTCTCGTTAACGGCAGGTTTTTAATAAAGTTTAGAACCAAGAAGTTAGATAGGGTGATATGGCCCTCGCTCAGACGGTAATTAAAAATAAGCATTTTTTATATTTGAGTAACATCGTTGTTCCTTCCTGCATCTATAAATCTACAACTCCGGACAAAACTGTTGAGACAATTCCATGTATTTTCTAAATTTTGCGCCCTACTCCCGTCTCTAAACACAATAAGTCAACCCCCTCCACACCCCCTATTCAAAGTTGTCTTGGTCTAAAAACCAACCTGTATAATTGCCATGCTATCCTAAACAACTTTGGATAAGGGGAGGGGGGAAATCGGGCATTCATTTGGCGGAGGTTTCAGCTTTTGCCGGGATGACAGGAAAAAATAGTCATTTTCGCGATTTGTCTCAACAGGTTTTGTCCGGGGTTGTCTGCGGACTGTTTTCGGTATTTTAACTTTCATACTAATTACCACAAGTTACAGTCCTTTTTTTTGGTCAAATTTCAGCTTTGGTATCATATGAAGAATTATGGAGATCTTGGAGGGTGTTATCAGGCGGATAACACCCTCCTCGATCTCCATTATTCTTCATAAGATACTCAGTCTCATTCATTAATTGTTAATTAACCGTTGGAATAAACATGTGCGTGCCAGTTAATCGTTTATTTCAAGTGTTTACTGTGCTTTCAAGCATTTTCCGCAGTATATAGAACCTTTTTGTTGATTTTCAAGCATTAAAAAGACCTTTTACTTAAAGGAAAACGTTTTGACACTGGTGTAATTGTCATGAAATGCGCTGTTTTTTTGCCTTGAAAAGATCTGCCACCGCGTGACAACATGTTTTCGCTGTATTTGTGATCAAAGAGGCATTGCTTTCCCTACACATCCTATTTCTACCAATTTTGGAAGTTCTTCATTAATATTTGTTCTTTTGGCCTTGGTTGTCATAGGAAAATTAACGGTTTTATCGGCACGGATGCAAGTAGATAAACTGGCATGTTCTAATTGTTCTAATTACACACTCGGTAAACGCGGGTATTGTTATCTCGCTAACGCTTACTTTTCCAATTCTGCTTTAACTACATGAAGAAAGTTGTCTATGCAACTGAGCATCACTATCTCTAAGGGGTATTTTTAACTGCTCCGCTGCATTCTTGAGTCCTCGTGTATGACCTACACACCACGCACTATAATTAGTTTTGAACAGGACAGTTGTCCTGCGCAAATATAATAAACACCCGGTTCTATCTAATTTATTCGACATGTAAGCACAATTAACGTTGGTAAAAAGGCCGGAGGTAAGGCTCCTATTAGGATATCATACTTGTGACACACAGTAACCGTCCTTAACCGTGGCCACCAACCACATATAATAGTGATACTTTTTCTGTAAACACCATGATTTCTTTCTCATTTAGGTATAAGGTTTCTAATTTATGGCTAAATTTCTAAGTACATAATTAATGCATTCTAATTGTTTTTATGACACCTTCTTTAGTCGTCACAAAGCTTTAAACAAGTACAACATCTGTGCAAAAAATCAATACCCTCCGACCTTACATTGCCAAGTTACAGCGACTTGAACAATGACTAGCCTTCACAGACAACCCCGGACCAAACTGTTGGGACAATTCCATCTATTTTCTAACTTTTGCGCCCTAACTCCTGTCTCCTCCAAAAAGAAAAAGTAAGCCCCCTCCCCACCCCCTATTCAGCATATCTAATAATGGCCATTCTTATATTAAGTTATGCTAGACTGATAGACATATTAGATTTCGATAGATTCTGCTAGCAGAATACTGCAATGCTGATCGTACTACTTGAAAATTAACTTTGCACGACATAAACACGACACCGAAATAGCCATAGCCATAGACAGCTGTTTCGCTATTATTGTAGCTCGTCAGTATGGCGTAACAACGAGATAAAACTCTGCCAAAAAATGTCCGCGCACTCCGATTTAAGCCCTAACTTCGAACTCTCGGCCCCCACAGAATTACGCCATACAACGTGTCTCCTGGAGGGCAAGAGTCCAAGTGTCACGTTGATCTCTCGTAAAGAAAATATAAAGGACTGGCCAAAACCGACCTCAAACACACGGACAAACCATGCAAAAATTGCAGCATATCGGATCTATAAATAGATCTTTAGCCCCAAAATATATAAAGTACAAAGAGATTGAAATCATTTTAAGGTCAGCCTCGCGCGCGGCTGTCGACGGGGAGATTTGAGTCGAGGTGGCTGTTACTTCGCAGTTTGCCTCGCAGGCGGCGTCAGATTCCTTCTTGCAAAACGAAACGAGAAAAGGCCCAGTTGCCCCATTGCTCTCTGTGAAAGCGAGGCTAAGTGCGAACTATTGATTTCAAAAATATTTTATATTCTCATTCAAAATTCATTTACACAAGAAAGTCAAGAAAGGTGTTGTACTTAGCCTCGTTTTGAAAGTGAGTGTTTTTTTAACTGGAAAATTTCCTACGCGTCCCGAAATTGTTTCTGAGATCGTTAGTGGGGACACGCAGGTCCGCTATTGGCCAATTTTTCCTCTGCCCTAGGAGTCTTAACAAAAGTTCACTCGGCCTGTTTCTTAGCTTCTCGTTTCTAAAGTGGCGAATTTAAGTTGAATTGTGCACAGTGGCAGATTCAGATAATCAAGTAAGTGAGGTCCATTTACCCGGACTCTAACTACGGAAAGAGGGGGCTCGGCTTGGAAAAAAATTCTTTCTAGACTCTTCTGGTTTCAGTTTGGCAAAAAAAAATAAAGATGGGGCCTGGGCCCCTGGACCGCTCCCCAAGATCTGCCATTTGTGTAATCATTGCTTCATTATTTATTTTTGTTTCCAGATTGTAGCTGTAGTCACCTTTAAACCCTAGAAGTAGCTTCCTGTCGGAATTATCCTTTTTTTATCAGTAGCTAGTTATTATGGGTTTACGTTCCCTTCTACGGTGTGTTTCTCCAGAATTGTTATGAGTGGTGGTTGTTTTCCATGTGCTTACAGGTCACGGAAATCCGGTTGAAATGTAAATGGAAAACGTCTTGTCGGGTCGTTCCACCATATCCAAAAGGACAGGGACGACTGTTGGAACATTCCAAATGGAAATTAAATTTACAAGTCCATTTCGTTTATCTTTCATAGTGATTTAGGCGCTTTCGCGGATACTTTTCGATGAACGCAACTCCTGTATGGAAATGCGCCACTATGATGGTCGACTTTCGAGGACCGCATTTCTTTGTACAAGAACCATAAATGAAGAGAGGAAACGAAGATTCTTAATTTGAAAAAACATATCAAGAAAACGAAGGTAATACGGCGACAAACAAAACAAAAGAAAAAAGCGTTTGTCCAAAAGGTTTTTTGCTGACCTTAACATGTACAACTTATGTTTTTTTTCCAGTACGAAGCAAAAAAGTGTGGGTTTAAAAGTTGAACTGTCACAAGTAGACAAGATTTCAAGTTGATAAACTGTTTGGGTTCTATCAGTATCCTGTCAGGGCCCGCGCAGAGGAAGGGGCTGAGAAGGAAACAAAAAGGGTGCACCAACACTTGTTCTGTTGTGGTAGCCAACTGGAAAGCTTGGCTCCTTTGGCTGCTACACACTCTTTTCCTTTGTTATGTTTAATTCAATGTATAGTTAGCTCTGTTTTTTACTTCTTCTTTTTTTCCCTTATTGTTGTTGTATTGTAATTGAATAAGTGGGAATAAATGAACTTGGCGCCCGCATAGCTCGATGCTCGCGGCTCTGCGGCTCGTATACTCACATATCGCGCTCGCTCGCAGATTATCAAGCAAAAGAGAGACTGCTCACAGTCAACCCCCATTCACATTCTGTCATGCAGACATGAATCTTTTTCCATTGCAGATGTAAACTGGAGTCAATAAAGATTTTACAAGGATAATTTTACCCTGCGAGCAGAGGTTTCTCTCTTGCATGGCTTTGAACGCTTAAGAAGTCGTTCGCGTGGTTTGTCTGTCGCGTAGTTTGTTTTTTTTACGCCCTGAAAAAACGAACTACACGATATATTGTAGTATAGTATAGTATCGCCATTGTTTTCACACTCTAAAGTCTATGATAAAGGCAAAATTTTTAATTTACACTAGTAAAAGTTTCATTAAAATGACCCCTGGTGACAGACCATTCACAAACTCAGAAGTGTTGGGGTCACTGGGTGCCTGGGTCGGGTTGCAAAAAACATTTTAAGTTAACTCGTAACAACGTGCAAGCTATCAAGTCCAAAACGGGATTATATATGCAGCACAGACATGGATATTTTCACACTCACCGAAACTGGCTGACAGAAAAAGATGTCGCTGCAAAACTGGAGTTTATACCGACTGAGACACATAAGTTTGTACAGTAAGATCGGCTAGGGCGTCGCGGGGGAGGAACTGGGTTGTTAACTTAGACGTAAAAAGATCGATTCGGGAGAGAGAACTTCATTCGAGTTTTCAGAGTGGAGAGTCACGTATACGTCATTTAGGGCTAAGCTGATCATCATTTATCGCCCTCCTTACTCTCAGGCACATCCAGCCACCCCTCGTGTATTCTTCAAGGAATTCAGTTCCTATCTCAAGTTAGTCATTTTGTCTCCAGAGCCGCTTATATTATCTGGTGACTTTAATTTTCATATGGATGTCGCAAGTGATGTGGACGCACGAGTATTTTCAGATTTACTAACGTCGATGGGTCTTAAACAGCATGTGACTGTACCAACACATATCAGTGGTCACACACTTGATCTATTGATTACTCGTGAGTATGATCCTGTCATCCGTAACGCTCCCGTATGTTATGCACTCTGAAGTCGTTTAAGCCTGGTCATGTTGTTAAGGAGATATCATATCGCAAGTTAAAGTCCATTGACTTTGATTCACTTCGTTCAGATCTTGAAAAGTCGAAATTGTGTACGAGGGACTTTTCTAATTTATGCGAGTTGACGTCGTCTTCTAACTCCACGTTTTCATCCCTCCTTGAAAAGCACGCTCCTCCTCTGAAGAAGACGGTGATCAGTAGGCAACGCGTTCCCTGGTTGAACAGTGATATCAAGGGAGCAATTAGGGCGAGAAGAAGGGCTGAGAAAAAGTGGCGTAACACTAATTCCCTGCAGTACCTTCGCGCTTTCAAGGTTGCACGCAATCACACTGCATATCTCATGAACAGTGCACGTCGTGATTACTTCTCTAATCTTATCGCTGAGAACAGCTCGAACCAGAGAAAGTTGTTTCGTACAACCAATTCATTGCTATTTGAGCCGACTGATGTTTCCTTTTCAGATCACATACCTCCCGATGATCTGGCTAATAATTTTGGCAACTATTTAGTACAGAATATTGAACTTATCAATGTCTCACTGGACGCCCTTCGGTCATCTGAGCCTCTTGTCGGCGATAGCGATGCGTCCGCAGATAACATGGACGCATGCGCAAACTGTGTTGGTCCTGATCCGGGCGAATGTGTAGAGTTCCCAAACTTTAAGACCTTGACACAAGACCAGGTTTCTTTGATTATTGGAAAGGCAGCCATGAAATCTTGTCCTTCAGATCCTGCACCTACATCTGTGGTTCTACAGGTTCTTGATGTGCTGTTACCGGTAATCACCTGTATGATGAACATGTCGTTTGAATCTGGTCTGTTCGCAGAGGAATGGAGGCAGGCCCCCGTATTGCCCACGTTAAAAAAGTGTGATCTAGACATCGCGTACAAAACCTTTCGTCCAGTAAGCAATCTCCCGTATGTCTCCAAATTATCTGAAAGAGTAGCTGCTGATCAATAGTCCAGTTTTGAATTAATACATAAACATTCTTACAGGGTTAGCCTCGACGTAAAGTAAAATATTCAGAAATTCTAGCAAGTAAGTGTTTGCAATTTGAATATACACAATAGACAGAGTAATAAACAGGTCTTTTTCTCGTTGGAGTTTGTGAATATATTACTTCAGATTGAGGCTAAGGCTGTAAAAAATGGGTCTTCACTTCTTTAATTCAGCGGTCATAGCGAACTCGAAAATAGACTATTGATTGATCATATGACGATCAATGGTCTGCACCTTGAGCTACAGTCGGCCTACAAGAAACATCATAGTACTGAATCAGCCCTTTTAAAAGTGAAGAACGACATCTTATTGAATATGGATGCGCAGAAGGTGACCTTGGTGGCTCTTTTAGATCTCAGCGCAGCTTTCGATACTGTACGCCACGACATCTTGCTGGATCGGTTGAGGTCAAGACTTCGTGTGACTGACCAGGCATACAACTGGTTTACATCGCACCTCTCCGACCGCGCACAGCGTGTTGCAGGTAATGGAGGGCTGTCAGATTCCTTTCCGCTCGCGCAAGGGGTGCCGCAAGGGTCATGCCTTGGCCCGCTACTGTTAACGGTATACACCAGCGAACTATTCGATATAGTGGGTCGACACTTGCCAAGCGTGTACTCTTACGCCGATGACACGCAATTGTAGTTGGCGTTCAGTCCAAACGTGCAGGGTGATGACGCAAGTGCGGTAAACGCTATGTGTGTTGCATCATGGATTTAAGAAAGTGGATGATTAGAGACCGACTGATGTTAAATGATGATAAGACTGAGTTTTTGCTCCTTGGTACCAAGCAACAGCTTGCTAAGGTTGACATTAATGTTATTACTGTTGGTGAGTGTAGTGAACACAAAGCCGGTTGTCAGGAATCTAGGTTCCTGCTTTAATTCTCAACTTAGTATGTCTACCGTATTAGCAAGCTCTGTAGCTCAGCTTTCTTTGATCTACATAACATCAGTCGTATTCGCAAGTTCCTAAGCCCTGGGGAAACTAAGTCCTTGGGGCATGCTTTCGTTTCTTCTCGCGTTGACTACTACAATAGCCTTTTGTATGGTCTACCTGCCTCGCAGCTTGTTTGCTGCGCTCCGCGCTTCAGCCATATTACACCACTGATGTATGAACTACATTGGCTTCTACATTGGCTAGTAGGAGTAATTGGAGCTTAGGAGAGTGCGTTCAATTTGTTTGTTAGGCGTACAGGTAGCAGTTGAGGGGGAAGGGTGGATGGTTCTTGGGATGGATAAATATGATTATGGCAAATTTTGAACGTAAGGGTTTCTTACCCTTACCCTCTACTCTAACCCTTTACCCTTTTATATACCATTTTTCTCGAAAAAGGTACCCCTTTCGTATACCTTCTATTAACAAATGGTAGCCCTTTCACATTTAGAACTTTGCATCCCTTTTAACTGCTGTAAATATACTGTCGTTTAGATAGGAATCAATCACAAAAATAAAAGGTTTTCTCGACTTCTTAAAGCCACAAAATTCATCTGTTAGCCCTTTCAGCCCTTTCACAGACCCAAATGGCAGATTTCCCGACTCTTTCGTATGCTTCAACGAGTAAAATCCCTACCCTTTCATATATCCGAAGCCTGAAAAAGATACCCCTTTCGGCAGGAGCCTTCCCGTACAGGCCATCATAGGGAGTAGACCACCAGGAGCAATAATTTTCTCTGTTATTTTTAAGAGCTACAGAAATACACTGAATTTACATTTTAAGCTTCCACATCTGAATTCAAATTTCGCACTAACCCTGAGTTATCTTAACCCGGCTCTGAACAACCCGGCCCAGGTATTGTTAAAAGGCAAACAGTTGACAACGTTTCAGATTTAATTATTAATTTATTTATTGGGAATTCCACATGAAGACAATTACCGAAAAATAGTATAAAGTGAAACCGTTACTGGCAAGTCTTCTTAACTTGTGTTGATATTATATACTCAAAACCACATTTTTTGTGGTGAGCGCTGGGGAACAATGAATTGTGTTTAAACACTGATTCACTTGCACCACGCCTCT